>JAIUZE010003962.1:0-10178 GCA_022085475.1 Heliosperma pusillum
TCGAGGGCTAAGACTCTGTTTCTAGCCGGTTTGACCAAACGGGTTTGGTCAAACTAAGATCTAGTCAGCCCCGTTTTGACTGATGACCCTTCGCGGGACTCGGGTCGGGGATTTGTCTTCAGGTAAGGTTTTATTTAATGAATGAATGAATGAGCCTTAGTAGATATGAGGCGATAGGATATTTGAATATGATTTATGTGCAATTAGTCACATGATAGGAAGTTTTCCCGTGACTGTTTGATTATATGGTTGGTGTCGTGTTGACTAAGTACCCATAGAGAATTATGAGTATATGGCGTCTTGACCATTCTAATTCTAAATGAGTATCTTGGACAATGACATTGATAGGCCTTACCAACTTTAACAGAGCATTGAGTTTGCCGCTTGATAGCTTTCTGTGTCCGGCTTGTGGGTTTATATCCAAGTCGGTGTATGGCTGCCATTGTTTCCACTTTTGGGAAATGGAGCCGTTTAAGTACTAAGCCAACCCCTTTTGATGGATCTTCTTAGGGTGTACTCATGTGATTGTATCATGGGTCTTGGATGCGATGTTTTTCCGCATTTCTCTGGGTCTGCGCAGTCTAGGTTTAGGGTTGAGTCGTATCTTGGACATGTTTCTTAGAGGAACCTCTGAGCTAAGATATGTGCTTTGGATCTGGGCCATGTTATTAGTGTAACCGCTGAGCCTAGATGTGTGCTTGGTATTTGGGCCATGTTACCGGAGTGACCGCTGAGCCTAAATATTTAAGTATATCCTACCTCGTGGTATAGACTCGAGTTACAGTCGACTATTGACGGTGCTAAGAACTTATGCCTGTTTGTAGAAGGATTGGTCTTTCATGTTTGTATGATTCTATGAGTTTTAGAAGGTGAGATGCAAGCCGGCTAAGATTGATAGAGTTTGGATTCCCGATTGTTAACTGATTCACATGATTACGTGTTGATTAGGGTTTGAGTGTATCATGGCCAGGTTACAGGGTAATCTCTGAGCTAGCATACCAACTTCCCTACCTCTTGTTATAGTTTATTATCAGATTCACATGATAGCTTTCACATGATAGGTTATATGTTAGTTATCTGTTTCATAACATGAAAAGCATATCTTATATGTTAAGGTTTTGTATTTTCCATATACATTGCTTTTATGTTATTCATGTTTCATTAAACTCGACATTTCGTGGCTGGGAGAACTCGGAGTTACTCCCCACTGACTGTGGCTTCCGTGTTTATATTTAATGCGGTCGAACAGTTGGTGATGCATATTTGGGGTACATTGACGAGCTAGCGAGCGAAGTATTTACCTTGGACCTATATTCGGTTCTTAGATTGTATATTATTATACACTCTTTTATTTCCGTATTTATACGGGAGATATGTCTCCCGTCTTGTATAATTCTTGTGTATAATATTATTTCCGTTTTGTAATGACCCTTTTTATTTATGACACCCTTCGTTATGTATTTAAATGATTTTTTTCTTTCCGCAAATTTGAGGGTGTCACACATAGACACAACGTTTTAAAGGCACAATTTCTTTTATCCAATTATCATCTTTTAATTAATCTAACATGACTATCCTACACCCTAGAAGGGTGACTACTTATGCATGATTTACAATGAAAAGGAAACTAAGATTATAAAACTAAGAATGATAAACATGATAAAGGAAATACTAAAAGAAAATGAAACTATAATGTAAAGACGAGAATAAAGATTACCGAAAAAGTATGAGCAAAGATTGAAATGGAATAAGAACTCGAATAGGAAATGCAAACCCGGAAACTTGAATTCCAACTACAACTAGAACAACTACAAATGAAGAAAACTTAGAACTAGACTAAACTAAACTAGAGAAAACTAAAACTAAACTAAACTAAGAAGGAAGAAGAACTAAACTAAAGAGAAATGTAAGGAGAGAAGAGATGTTGTGTGTAGAGATGGATGATATGATATGAGGGCTAGAGCATCTATTTATAGTATTAGGGTTTCGTGGAGAAGAGGTCGGGCATTAAACACATAGGTCAAAAATAGGATGAAGGAGCCGCAATGCTCGAAGCAGCACACATAACCGATCGGGTACACACTTACCCGATCGGGTAAGTTGTCATCTAGAAGTATTTGACTAACGTTCCATCTTCCTTCGCTTTGACTTGACTTCCATCATCCCCCTTGACCTCTTGAGTCGGGTTTGTTGATAGGGTTTGATGTAAAGCGATGATTGCTTCCGCCTAATTGATTGATCTTCCGACAACTACGAAACCGTCCTTGCTTCTTCTCTCTTTCGAATTAGTGAACCTTCTTGAAATGCCTTTCACTTGGTCAAGCTTTCTTCTTCAAATCGTCGGGTTCTAGGCAAATGCTCGGGAATATAGAAAAAGGGCGTAGAAACGTCACTTTCCCTACAAAACAGGTTAGAACACAGGAATTCGCATAGAAGACGATATTAGCTCATAAAGTGGCTTAACAAAGCACAAATGACATACAAAACCGAGCTAAATTGGGGGTTAAAACCATACAAATATTCACTTATCAAACTCCCTCAAGCTAAACCTTTGCTTGTCCTCAAGCAAACATAACAAACAATACCAGGACAAGGTTGCAAGCATTGACTACTACACCATCAAGAAACAAATATCAACATAAAGCTTTGGAAACATAATGAATCATAACCCAAAAACAACGTGGGCAAGAATGATACATAAACATGGCTGAGATTTACATAACGGCGTAGCACAAAGAATTTCACTATAGAAGTTCGGCTCTTGCATGATGTTTTGACAAATGGACTCTCACGGTACACTCGAACACTCATTGTATATGTAAAAGGTGATTTCTTTATGTGTAAATGTTTTTGAGACACTCACCTATCTACGACTTATGAAAATGTGTCCGCAGTCTAATATGGTAAACAATTCAAAATACAAGTCAAAGATCACAATGCACATAGAAAAGAAGCCGGAAAAATAGGAAGAAGGCTTTGGGAAATGGGTGAAAGGTGGACAAATATTTATGGTCATGTGAAGTTTAGAGTGAGCTAGCAACTGACCAATGATAAATGAATACTCAATCCAAACTTTCGGTCAATTCCCAAAAGACAAAAAACGAAGCCAGAAGAAACAAATTGGCTTATTACATACGAAACACAAGGGTAAACTCCTTCTATTGATTGAATTGGTATTTCTTAGGAGATACTCACAACTTTTTCTTTTATTTATTTTTTTTTTCGATTTTTTTCTTTTCTTTTTCTATTTCATTCATTTTTTTTCTTTTCTGAACATAACATCACTTCTTGTACATTTTCGTTCTCCCAAATTCACTTTGTCATATAAGAACAAATCTTCTCAAAAGAGCACCCACACACCATAGTCTAGCTACTAGCTCAAAAGGTAGGCGATTTTTATGTGTAGCTATTATTTTGTGCAGCATTTGTATGAAGGGGCTTATTTTGAGGGGCAAATTAAAGTGAAAAAAGCTTCAAATCATAGTGAATCATGAATGTAATGCTTATAGAAATGAAATGAGAACCATACCTATGCGTTTTGACATGACACACATCACAAGGAGAACTACACACACCTAAATGAGACTGGGTATGGATGTACCAGTCTAAGGAGGTTCTACCTTACAATATATGTAACTTGCTCCAAATGTCAAGATCAAGCGCACTCATCTATAGATTCATTCCATGCCTACTGTGTACAAGACGTCCCCATGTATGCACAATTCAATGAATATTGAATCATTATCTTTTGAAAGCTCTAAGTTTGGGAAATGTAACATGATAGCATAGTAAACAAGCAAGCAAAGCATGAAAAGCATTCAATTATGTTCAGAAATTTTTTAAATTTTCTCAAAAATCTTCTTTTTCTTTTATTCAAAATTTGAAAAATGAGTAACTAAAATGCAAAATGGGAAAATGCAATCCCTCCCCTAAGCTAAACATCACATTGTCCTCAATGTGAGCACAAAGACAAAATATGCAATGAGATGCTGAATGGGGAAAAGGAAAAATGAAAGAAGAGTGAAGCTTACTAGTCAGCGCGGACTCCCCCAAGCTAGTCTTTTGGACTTGACAAGGAAGGTCTTTATAGATTCTCTTCAAAAACTCTATCATCTGCAAAATAAATCCTAACAACGAAAAAGGGAATACAAAAATAAAAATGCAAAAAGAAAAGGAACACGGGTTGCCTCCCGAGAAGCGCAATTTAAATGTCTTGCTAGACTCTTTATTAATGAAAATCATTCTTTGTGCCTTAAAAAGCATGTCAATGCCCTTAGAAGTCGATCATATACCTGCACATGAGCTATACATAAACATATGTAAGCAATTGACAAGATATAGGCCTGAAATATTGAAGGTAATAATTGATATATCTTATCATTGTGCGCATGACAAACTTCATAGATGACCACTGAATTGCTCCACTTGTCAGTGAGAGATGGAGTGAAATGTTTAAGATCATGGAACAAACAATTAGTTCCTAAAATATCATTAGTGGACTCTAATTGGGGGTAGGGTGAATCAAAGGATTGGGAATCAAAAATGGGTGGTTGATCCCACTTAATTTCAAAGCTAGGTTCACAAAACCCAGTATCATTTTCAAATAAATCTGGAATATCCTTAGCGAAGGGATTTTCAAAGAAATATGATGACTCGATCGACAACTCTCCATTGGAGTCACAAATGGGCTTAACAACATCCTTGTCTAAAGTCTCGACTACCATATGGTCAATATCAATAATGGGGGTCTCAAAATTGTCAAATGGAACGACACTAGAGTAACTTTCAATAGAAAAGGTTGGACCATCATCATCGTCATCTATTAATTCATATGATTGGGGAGAATTAGACTCACATGAGGGGGCTGAAAAAGCATAGGAGAAAATAGACTCACATGGGGGAGGTGAAAAAGCATAAGGAAAATTGATTGGCTTACATTTTTTAAACGTGGGTTCTTCCTTTTGCCCTTTGAGTATTTGAAGTTGAGCCCTGATTTCATTGATTTGCTCTTGGATTCTCAACCGCCGGTGCGTTTCATCCAGAGATTGGGATGCCATAAAGTCCAAGAAAATCCAAAGTTCCTTTCCGCTCTTCTGATAAAAACTTCCAGCACTCAATTGCATAGCCAGGCTACGACACTTAATGAGCATTCCATGAATCACGACATTCCTCATATAGGTCTCATCAAGGGTATACCCAAGAGAGATAATATGTCTACAATAGCTATAAAATCGGTCGAGGTATTCATGGAAAGGCTCATTCTCGCATTGTGGAGGTTGGAAATAGATAGTCATTGAGAGAAAATAAAGCAATCCCTTTGAAAGAAAATATTCCTATTACCTGAAACGAGTCACTATACTACAAGGAAAAGGTGAGAAAAATCTCAAGGAACAAGTGTTCCTCGAGACAAAAGAAAAAAAAAGGAAAAAAAAACAAGGTAAAACTCTACTAATCACAAATAAACAAAACCGTGCTCCCCGGCAACGGCCCCAAAATTTGACAGGGTTGTCGCGTACCCTAATCAAAGATAAATAACCCTTGGCTAGGCTAACAACAAATAAATGCAGTTAGGGAAGTAAGGGGTCGATCTCGGGGATACGGGAGATACTTGTGAAAAGATATGATTAGAATTTTAACTTGTATGATTGTCACAATGGTTATTACTAAGCTAGAAAACTAAAACAATAATTAATGACTCAATATAGAAAAGGATCTAGGGAAGTAGGTTCACACATGTAGATTAACATATTGATGAAATTGGATTTAAGATATGCAAATAATTCATTGAGCGTTCGTAAGAATGGTGTGTTCATTACAATCATAGATCAGATGGTCTAGCATGCTTTTAGTGCGATTTACTAGGTCTTAATCTACCATGTCATGCTTTGTCTATTCAATTCTCGTATGTCTACCTTGGAAAAGAATTCCATACTAGTCAAATGATTTTGGCCAAAAATCGATAACTATCATTACAATCCAAACATGCATAGACACAACGTTTTAAAGGCACAATTTCTTTTATCCAATTATCATCTTTTAATTAATCTAACATGGCTATCCTACACCCTAGAAGGGTGACTACTTATGCATGATTAACAATGAAAAGGAAACTAAAATTATAAAACTAAGAATGATAAACATGATAAAGGAAATACTAAAAGAAAATGAAACTATAATGTAAAGACGAGAATAAAGATTACCGAAAAGGATGAGCAAAGATTGAAATGGAATAAGAACTTTGAATAGGAAATGCAAACCCAGAAACTTGAATTCCAATTACAACTAGAACAACTACAATTGAAGAAAACTTAGAACTAGACTAAACTAAACTAGAGAAAACTAAAACTAAACTAAACTAAGAAAGAAGAAGAACTAAACTAAAGAGAAATGTAAGAAGAGAAGAGATGTTGTGTGAAGAGATGGATGATATGAAATGACGGCTAGAGCATCTATTTATAGTATTAGGGTTTCGTGGAGAAGAGGTCGGGCATTAAACACATAGGTCAAAAATAGGATGAAGGAGGCGCAATGCTCGAAGCAGCACACATACCCGATCGGGTACACCACTTACCCGATCGGGTAAGTTGTCTTCTGGAAGCTCTTGACTAACGTTTCATCTTCCTTTGCTTTGACTTGACTTCCAACATCCCCCTTGACCTCTTGAGTCGGGTTTGTTGATAGGGTTTGATGTAAAGCGACGATTGCTTCCGCCTAATTGATTGATCTTCCGACAACTACGAAACCGTCCTTGCTTCTTCTCTCTTTCGAATTAGTGAACCTTCTTGAAATGCCTTTCACTTGGTCAAGCTTGCTTCTTCAAATCGCCGGGTTCTAGGCAAATGCTCGGGAATATAGAAAAAGGGCGTAGAAACGTCACTTTCCCTACAAAACAGGTTGGAACACAGGAATTCGCCTAGAAGATGATATTAGCTCATAAAGTGGCTTAACAAAGCACAAATGACATACAAAACCGAGCTAAATTGGGGGTTAAAACCATACAAATATTCACTTATCAGTACTTGTTACTGCAGAAGGGTTAATTGGGTTTCTAGGAGTGCTACTTTACTTGAATCGTCCTGCTTGGTTTTGAGTGGCATAGCACGTGAGTTGCTATACTGAGAATCGTGGATTATCATTGACTCGATAGTTGCACTAGCTATTTCTACATCGATCTGATCGAAACGACCATTGTTAGCGGAGTCGAGGATACGACGTGATTCGCCACAACAACCGTTGTAGAAGGTGATAGCTAAGAACCATGAATCAAGGCCTAGAAAATAGGGTACTTTTCGGGTTGTTACAGCAAGGATCCCCGATCGGGTTCACACTTACCCAATCGGGTAAGTTGTCATCTGGGTCCTTTGACTCTCGTTTCATCTCCCCTTGCATATGACTTGACTTCCAACATTCTTCTTGACCTCTTGAGTCGGGTTTGTTGCTAGGGTTTGATGCAAAACGATGAATTCTTCGCCTAACTGGTTGATCTTCTGACAACTGCGAAACTGTCTTTACTTCTTCTCTCTTTTGAATTAGTGAACTTTCTTGAAACGCCTTTCACTTGGTCAAGCTTGCTTCTTCAAATCGTCGGGTTCTAGGCAAATGCTCGGGAATATAGAAAAAGGGCGTAGAAACGTCACTTTCCATACAAAACAGGTTAGAATATAGGAATTCGCCTAGAAGACGATATTAGCTCGTAAAATGGCTTAACAAAGCACAAATGACATACAAAACCGAGCTAAAATGGGGGTTAAAATCATACAAATATTCACTTATCACTAGGCATAAGAAAGAATTTGCCCCTGGAGACTTAGTCTAGATACATCTCTGGAAGAAAAGATTTCCTTCCAAAAGGAAGAACAAGTTGGAGCCAAGAGCTGATGACCCTTTTGAGGTCATTGAGAAGGTAGGGTTAAGTGCCTACAAGATTGATCTGCCAGGTGACTATGGAGTGCATGGAACTTTCATCATAGGAGATCTAAGCCTATACTATAGAGATTCTAAGTATGAAGAAGAACCAGGCTTGAGGTCAAGCCCTTTTCAACCTGGGGAGGCTGCAGCAGGAGCTAACCCAAGGGGCCACCTTGAGCAGACCAAGCACAAGCAACACCACACAGACAACAGTCCAGCAGAAACAAACCAACCAACCTGCACCATTCAACTTCCAGCCACGTAAGAGGTTCACCAGGTCGTCCCAGCAACCCCCACTTTGGCCCTCTGCCAAGTCCACATGAAGGTCAACATAAAAGTCAAGGAAATTTTTTCCAAAGGTTTAGTCTAAGTCAAAGAAAAACAGCCTACAAGGTTCACATCCAAAAAAGAGTCCAACATGGTATTTTACCAAATCAATACAGTTGAGGTTCCCTTTTGCATTAGGTCAGGTACCAACATGAATAATAAGGTCCCTATGATCACAAGTGAAGCCTTGATGAGTCCCAATGCCAAGGTAAATAGTCAGACAACCCAAGCTGAAGACAAATTGAAGGTTTGCCATTTCAGGAAAACAAAAATGCTTTATAGTTCAGTATGTTTCTCTACTTTATTTTCTGTACTATAACACCCCTGATTTTATAATAATGAGTAATTTACAAAAGTCGTAAATTTTATAAATTCGTCTTTTACTTTTATTGGTTAAAATATTTTTAGTTGATATTTTATGATTTCATAGCTTTAAATTAATGTTAAATAGAATTTAGTTTAGTTGGGTAGATATCGTCGCATTTTAGTCCGTTATGAGTTCATAATCGGATTTTACGGGAAAATCCAAATGAGTTAACCCAATATGAAATTTGGGCCTTCTATTAATCATCTTCTCAAAACAAACTCATTAAATATCTTTCTCCCTCCTTTATTTTTCAGCAACTTCCTCCTTCTCCCTCAAACACCAAAACCACCCTTAAAACTCCATACCTTTATAAACTTAAGACGGATGTCATTTCTCCGTCTCTCAATAACGAAACTTAACGATTTTTATATCAATCTTCTCCTCTCATCCCCTCTTCATTTTCATACCATAAAATATCTACTTCCTCTAACTTTTTATAAAACCCATTTTTCTAGATCTAAATTTAAGACGGACATAACTTCTTCGTTTCTTAACCAAATTCAATTCCGTTTAAAGTTTTGGAATCCTCTCACCATCCTTTATCTTTCTAGCTAATAAAAGATTGAAACTTTTAACTTTCTGTTTAGACCGTCTTTTCCATATTTCGGTTTTGGGTTCTTGTCGCGTTATTTGTCGGAAAATGATGGGTTTTAAAAATTTTGGGTCAAGGAATTCATGTGGGTTGATAATTAGCTTGGGAATCAAAGATTTGAAGTGCTAATCGAGGTAATGTTGACGGGTTACTCTGTATCACATTTTATGTGCTTTTCTACATGTTTTAGACTAGTTTCCATGTGAAAGACGAGTTTTTGTGTAGATAATAGTATAGATCTATGACTACAATATATTTAATTGTTGAATTGCATCTTGTATGTCCCAATTTGAGGGAAAATTGGTGGTGTGATGATGAATTACCTTCTTGTTGCTTAAACCACTATTTAATTCTTAAATGATAACTTAATTATGCTTTTAATGTCATATAGATTGTTATGATGCTCATATGTTATGTTAAATGGTGATTTATGATGGTTTACGTTGGTAATTACAAATGGGTATGAACTTGTTTGGCTTAAACTTGAAGTTTGGGTGAATTTTGGCTTGAACCCGAGCGGGTTTGAGCCTTAAACCCGAGCTGGACACTTTTAACCCGAACGGATCCATCTAAACCCGGGCGGGTCCAGTCCGACCCGTTTTCGTAAAATGAGCATATCTCCTTCAATACTTGTATTTTTGGGGCGTGTAACCTACTGTTGGAACTGTAAGAGAATAATCTATCACACTAGAAGAAATAACAAAACAGGCGACCGAATTTAGAGACTATACAGACTAGTCGCCAATTTGGCGACTGAACTAACTCAACAGGCGACTAATGTTTGTCGCCAAATTGGCGACCACGCAAATCCATACAATAGTTGAGATTGGCGACGGAAATTTCAGTAAGGCGATTGAGAATCAGTTGCCAAATTGGCGACCGAACAAGGTCAGTCGCTATTTGGGTTGATACAAATAAAACACAGAAGACAGCTTTCCTCTTTCTTTCTTTACCAAATCACAAAAGAAAAAAAATAATATAGAA
>JAIUZE010003965.1:0-21042 GCA_022085475.1 Heliosperma pusillum
GACATGGCCCGCAATGCTTTTGTGTATGGCCTTCTAAGAGCCTTTTGGGAATGAAGCCATAAGTACGCATGCGATGTGCACAATAGAGCTATGATTAGACCTATTCTCAAAAAGACTCCCTATGAACTTTTAAGAGGGAGAAAACCCAATATAGCTCACCTTCGTTGCTTCGGGAGTAAGTGTTTTGTCCACAATAATGGAAAAAGTAACTTGAGCAAATTTGATCCACGAAGTGACGAAGCTGTGTTTGTTGGCTATTCTAATCATAGTAAAACTTTTAAAGTTTTTAACAAAAGAACGTTGTGCATAGAAGAAAGTGTTCATGTTGTATTTGATGAAGATAATGTGCCTGAGCAAGTTGAACAGAATGAAGAAGAAGACATGAATGATCCAGACTTTCGCCTCTCAAGAGATGACGTGCCAGATAATAATGAAGAAGTTATTGAAGGAATCAATGATGAACTTGATAAATCCGCAAATGACCTTGAAAAGAGAACTGAGACAATTGTTGATGATACGAATGTCTCTTCTCAAAACAAGGAAAAGGAAAAGGAAACTGAAGTATTGCGATAAGCGATAACTTTGAACCAGAACAAGATGTGATTGTTGTTAATGCAAGTCCCTCGTGTACCAACTTCAGCTATAACCCCAGAGTCCAACTCAGGGGGAACCAATCTTGATTCTGAATCATTTGAGGAAAGTGATAGTTCGTCAGATGATGATGAGCCTAGGAACTCTAAGAAATGGAAATATATGAGTTCTCATCCTATGGACAGTATCCTAGGAAGTTTGAATAAAGGAGTTCAAACGAGGCGAACTTTAAATAACTTTTGTTCATTCTATTCTTTTCTGTCTACCATAGAGCCTACCAACATCAAGGAAGCTCTTGCAGAATCCGACTGGATTGTGGCTATGCAAGAGGAGCTTCAACAGTTCGAACGTAATAAAGTATGGCACCTTGTGCCACGACCTCCTAATCGAACTATGATTGGTACTCGATGGGTATTCAGAAATAAATTGGATGATTCAGGAGTTATAGTTCGTAACAAGGCTCGATTGGTAGTTCAAGGTTATAATCAACAAGAAGGGATTGATTATGACGAGACATTCGCTCCAGTAGCAAGACTTGAAGCTATTCGCTTGCTCATCGCCTTCGCAGCTCATAAAGGAATGAACTTATTCCAAATGGACGTTAAGACTGCATTTCTTAACGGTTATTTGGAAGAAGAGGTTTTTGTTGAACAACCTCCTGGATTTTTGAATAGCAAGTTTCAAAACCACGTTTTTAAACTCGACAAAGCTTTATATGGTTTGAAACAAGCGCCTAGGGCTTGGTACGACAGATTGTCAAATTTTTTATTACAAAACAATTTTAAAAGAGGATCTGTCGACAAAACCCTATTTCTAAAATCCGAGGGTTCTGATTTACTTGTTGCTCAAATTTATGTAGATGATATTATTTTTGGTTCTACTAACAATAAATTGTGCAAGTATTTTTCAGATCTTATGACCTCAGAATTTGAAATGAGCATGATGGGAGAATTGAAATTCTTCCTAGGATTGCAGATTAAACAAACCAAAGAAGGCATAAAGATTCACCAACAAAAATATGTCAAGGAGCTAATCAGAAAATTTGGTATGGAGAACGCTCATCCAATGGACACACCTATGGTAACTGACAAAAAGTTGACCTTAGACGAAAATGGTAAGTCCGTAGATGAGACTAAATATCGAGGTATGATTGGTTCTTTATTATATTTGACTGCAAGTAGACCTGACATTATGTTCAGCGTATGTGTCTGTGCTAGATTTCAATCATGTCCTAAGGAATCACATATGATTGCAGTTAAACGTATCTTGAGATATTTAATTGGTAAATCTAACTTATATTTGTGGTATCCACTTGAGTGTAATTTCAATCTAGTAGGATATTCAGACGCAGATTATGCGGGATGTTCTTTAGATAGAAAAAGTACCTCTGGATGCGCTACTTTTGTTGGACCATGCATAATAACGTGGGGCTCAAAGAAGCAAAATTCGTTGCCGTTTATCTAATGCAGAAGCCGAAAAAATAGATCGCGTGCAGGACTGGTATGTGCTCAACTAATTTGGTTAAAGCAAACAATCTATGTGATTATGGTGTTAAGTTCGGTTGCTAGCCTGTTTTCTGTGATAATACGAGTGTATTGTTATTCGAAGAACCCAGCTCAGCATTCTCGTTACTAAGGCATATAGACATTAGAAATCATTTTTTTGCCGCAGTGACCATGTTAGAAAAGGGCAAAATAAACTCGCATTGTAGATACTGAGTTCAATGTGGCTGACATTTTTAACAAAGGCAGTAGCGAGAAGACGTTTGAGTTTTGCGGTTGGATTTGGTTGGAATTGGTTTAATCCAGTAGACAATTAAATTATTTATTGATTTTTGTGAAACCTGCCGTTGGACTGCTAGATTTAAGAACGAGATTGTATGACTGTGTCCGCATATTTCATTGCTAGTATATTTGTGTTTAATATAATATATTTTACGTGAGTATCTTGCATATTGAGTGTTTTATGGAAATTGAATTATGAACCACATATTTGCCAAATACCTATCTTATTCACTTTCCAAAATTGAACCAAATTCTACCCATATATTTCATGTTAGCCGAAATTACCAAATAAAATCACACAGCACCATATCTTTTTATTTACCAAATTCTATCCTTACCATATCCCAACAAAAATAACCACCCAAGATTCTTTTCCTACCCAAATTCAAATTGAAAAAAAAAAAAAAAAAAAGGGGAAAGACAAATTGTGACGGCACACCCATGTGCCTAAGTACAAAAGTAAAAACCTATTCTTACACATTCATAATTACTCTTACACCTATCACTTTTACCATCATAATTTCCCAACCAATTTTTTACTCACCCTTCTCCTTCCTCACGGTTCCCACACCCAAACAAAACACAAAATCATCCAAACCTTCAACCTTCAACAATGGCTTCCACTAGATCAAAACTTGCCAAAAACCCAAATCCTAAAACCCCCAAGCCAAGCATGCCTAAAAATACCTCTTCTCCTCCCACACAACAATCACCCAACCCAAACCAAACCGAGTCGGGTGCGGGTCTCGAGGGTACTAAGAGAAGACGGTTAAACAAAGGGAAACGAAGACTTCAAGAAGAAGCCACAACCGAAACCATTGACACGGTTTCCGAGGAACCCACACGGGTAACTCTTCGTGATTTTTCGCCGCAAGAAACATCTTTGGGAATTGATAAACTCCGTCTTACAAAAGACGAAAGAAAACTTGTGAACCGAGTTGCTCAATATGGAATACACGGTGGTCGGTATTATCCTAAGGCTTGGTGTGACATGTATAGGGCTTTGGGATTCTTTTCGGATTTTCTGAATTTCCAAGAATGGGAAACGGTGGCTGAGTTTTCGGGTCCGGTGTATCCGATTGAGGTAATCCAGTTCTTTTCCTCTGTTTCTTTAGACAATGGAGTCTTGCATGCCGTCATAAATGGCCGTGCAGTTTCGATTTCCGTGACGGACTTTTGTACTCTGTTTTCGGTTCCTGATGATGGAATCAAAATCAATCCGAGTACGTCATGGGAGAAACTGACGGACATGGCTAAGCTGGAGGTTAAGCAGTATTTTGATGTTGGGGCGACGGTGTCGAGTTGCGTGTTGGCTGGTAGTGTTTCTCCGAAACTGAAATTTCTGTTAAACTTTTTATGGAATACTGTGATTCCGCGACGGGGCGGACGTGATAAAATTGCATGCTATGAGATGTTAGTCGTTAAGCATTGGTTGGAGGGCAACCGGGTTAATTTACCTTCTCTTGTCTTTAATCGTATTTCACAAACCGCTTTCTCGGTGACCGAAGACAAAATTTACTCTACTCTTGACTTGCCGTATGGCATATGGTTGTCACGGCTCTTCGAGTCGAAGGGAGTTGTTAATGTGCAAAATTATGGGGTCGCCGTAAAAGATGAAATGTGTGATACGTTCTTGAAATTTATGAAGCTTGATGCTAATGGTCCGGAATTGTTATTTTTGGTTAAAGGAGGTTCGGTTGGATTGTCTTCGGGTGGGGCTGATTTTTCTGTGATTGAATCAAAATTGGATATGTACATTGGTCGTATTATGGAGCGCTTGGATGCGCAGGATAAGAAAATTGAGACGGTTTTGGACACGGTTGTTCAAGCCGTGGGCATGGGTTCTTTGGGCTCAACCCGTGACCAAGGTGGGTCGGGTGTGAGTCATGAGATGAGGACATGGATGGATGGTGTGGATGAGCGCCTTGCTAAGTTGGAACGAAATATTATCGATTGTAAGCAAGAGGCGTATAGGCAAAGGGATAGGATGACATTCTTGGTGAGCCAAGGCGGGTCGTTGGTTAAGAGCGGGACGGAGATGCGTGAGGGAATGCGTACTATATACGATGCGACGGAGGCTCTTTCGCTAAAAGTCCGGAACTTTGATGTTTGCCTCACCGCTCAAGCTTCTCATGTGTCAAATTGTCTTGACCGTCTCTCCACTCTTGAGTACCGCACTAGGCCCGGCTATGTCGATCCTAACAAAATCCGTCAACCCAAAATGCCTTGATTTTTCTATCCTTGGTTGTTTTCACTCTTAAACTACTAATCCTATTCGGCCCATTTGGCTTATTTTGACATTGTCTATTCGGCCCAATGGCAACTTACAATATATTTTGTGGTTTGTAGTTTAATCAACATTTGCACTTTATTTTGCTTGCTATATATCGTCTTATATTGCGTATTTTGCATATCTATTTCTTGCCTTGACATGTGTTATTCTAGTCGTTTCATGTCTTTGTTCTTGTCTTTTCAATGATGCCAAGAGGGGAAAGAAATGATATGATTTGAGTCTTTGCTTAAGCTTGCTCCTTGTCAAGACTCGTTATCTCTTAAATTCTCTCAAGCTATAACTTTGGCTAAGTTGTTTTGTTCTTGCGATCAAAGTTGCTATAACTTTGGAGTGCTTTGTTGAGGGGGAACTATACTTAGTCACTTTGTTAAGAGAAAATCATATGCGACTTGTCATCATCAAAAAGGGGGAATTTGTTGGACCAATTTGATAGTTTTGATAATGACATGTGTTTACGTAATAATATGTTTTACTCGATATATCATATGCGTGAAATTGTGTGCTTTAGTCTTATTATAGCTAGCAACAATTATGAAAAGAAAGATCAAAGTTAGACATAACTTTGATAAAGTCTGTGAGACAAAGTTATAACAACTTAAGGAATAACTTTGGAAGTGAACATGGAAGTTATAGCTAACCAGGCATAACTTTAAAGAAAATCGCTTCAAACAAGATCTACATAAATCTACACAAGACTCGAGATGGAGGGTCTTTGTGATCAAGATGAAGAGATGATCCGTATACTGAAGATCTTTGTGAAGATTTGATAGTATAGGTCGTCATTCGGTAACTATTCCATTCGAGAGATTTTACGTTCAAAAGTTATAGCTTTAGTCTATGATTTTGAATGATAAAATATTGATGCATGATTTTGGAAATAAAATGTTTTGAAATGTTTTCAAAAGTGAAAGAGTTTTATTTTTATATTTATCAATTATTTTAATAGAGAATATATTTATGAGATTCTATTTGTTAGTAATACAACTTATGTGTTGTCATGCTACCTAGGGTTTCTAATATATTCTATCTCAATTTGTTGTTAACCTAATTAGCCCACCTAGTGGTTGAGCCATCTAGGGTTTCGTGAAAACCTAGTTTGTGCCACCTAGGGATTCGTGCTCCTAGGGTTTCGTGGAGCTAGGGAATCCGGCCTACAAGGTTTGTTTCCTAGTTGACCTCTCTAGGATTCACTATTCTTTACAACAATATTGTGAGGATATCAAGATAACATATATTTCTACTAAGATAAACATAATACTATTTTGAGTAAAGATATTTCTAAAAGATAAGCAAATATTATTTTATGATAAGATAAGTATCTTTATTAAATATTATACTAGGGTTTTAGATCTACTATAATTCTTCTACTATAAATACTCATTCACATACAAATTGTAAAACACACGAAATACACTACTTTCACACGGCATCTATTTTACTTGTGTTGATTTTCCAAAATCGTTTTAAAGCAAACCTTTGAGCAAATATTTATTATTTTTAGAGTTTGTTTTTAAAAGAGTCGTGCATCAATTATTATCAATCGCTTGAGTGAAATACGTTATTGGATAATAGTACATCATTATAAGCTTACAATTCTTTAACGGGAATCTGTGTGAGTTATATGGTACTTTCTTATTAGCGTAAGATAGTATAGAGTATTTAGCGATACTCACCTTGAGTTATAATCATAGTGTTGATTATACGAGTGGGTTGATAATTTTTGTAATCCGTAGAAAGGTACTAAAAATTATTAATCGAGAATAGTGGACGTAGGTTTCAACGTGTGAAACTGAACCACTTCAAAAATCGTGTGCCTCTCTCTTATCTCTTTACTTTTCGTTATTTCGTTATTTGCGCTTACTTTGATTAATTAATTAGTTGATTTAATTCATAAGATCAAATAATTAATTACATATCATTAATTCGAAAAAAGTGGGGCTAGTTTTTAATACTCAATTCACCCCCCCTCTTTCGTATTCGATCAATAGGACTCTACACGTTTAATGGGAAACATGCCTATTGTATCCTAAAAAAAATTCAGAACATTTATAAATGTCCCCAACTTTTCACTTCTAATGAATCCATTGTGCTACATTATCATTTAAATAACTAAACTAGTATTATATCCCGTGCAATGCACGGAATGTTTCTTGTTTATACGATATATGTGAGTTTGAATACAATCACATGGTGGATTTATGAAAATATGACATATATATAGGTAAGAACCTTAATTATTGTAGCAATCTTTTCTACGGAGGTCACACTTTTCTATTGACTGTTTGACACGCAGAAAAAAAAAACATAAGCCATTGTCATATAGAGACGACAATGAAGACTTGGAGAGTGAGTATCTGAACTACAAGTGGCTATGAATCATGAATATTTAAACTCACGCCCAATTTTAACCCAATCAACATGAAGATATATATAATTTGGCAATTCTCATTTGTGATAGATAATTTATGTCACAAGCTTGTAACTCACAAATTACAAGTGGCAGAGTAAGTGTGAAGTGTGAGAGCAAATGGGAGAAGGCTTAAAAGCATCGTCCCAGTCACAAGAGTTGAAAACAAACACAAGCTTCAATCTTTGTCTCTCTGTTACCTCTTAGTCTTTCACTTGCAACTTTATCTTTTTTTTTTTACCAAAAAGTGGTTAGCTTGATGTATATGGTGGACTGGTTCACCAGAATCAAAATCACAATGTTAGCCAAAATTATCAAACATAGTTTTTATCAGAAAAAAAAGCTACAAATTTTTGTCTCAAGGTAATAAAATAAGGGTGAAAACTTCTCAAATGATAATTTTGGTCGTAACTTTGACCTCTGTTAAGATCTCATGTATGTCTTTTACGTCTACCCACATGGCATATCGTATTAACGGAATAAAAAGGGAAAGCGGGTGTCGTTCCTGTTTATGGGTACGGTCATCCCTATTTTCATATTTCAGCTACATTCATTGAAGCTCTAGTCTTCAAGTTATAAGGGCCTTTCAATACATTTGAAATATGATTAGATATCTCCATGCCCTTGTTGGTCAATTAAAGCATCATTATGAATCGTGTTTTTAAAGCATTATAAGAAAAAAACCACTATTCCTAGCGAGATGCTGCGTTTAAGCAAAATTCCACAAGAAAACAAAAGTTCGTAAGAAGCATTGGCTTTACAGCTTACGTTATTCGTCCGGGTCATTTGTTTATCCTTTCTATTTTAGAGTGTCTTATTCATTTGTTTACCTTTCTATATTGGGAAGACATCTGATTAGTAAATTGATCACCCAATAGGACTATTGTCCACTCTTTTCCTTTCTCCTTGGTCTTTGTGACAAAAACAAAAGTAAACAAATGACATGACGTGGAGCGGGGGAGTATAAAATTGGAACACTTAAAATTGGTACAACCAACTGTGAATATGGGAAAAAGGAGTCACCAAAAGAAAAATTGTATATTTTGTATCAATTACTTACAATTACCATGTTCTCCATGAATACAGTTAGAACCAGCTAGACACAGCAAGTAACCACACCAATGTTTAAGAACAACCATGTCTAATTAGTCGCCTTAGTTATTTTCCAATTACTTTCATATTCAAGAAGTAGAAACTTATTTTATAACGACAATTATATGGTATTCCAATTGGGGATCATGAATTTAATCAAACAAATACTCTATAAATTCAGGGGGAGAAGAATACCATGAATTAACTTATCGCTCCACGATCCAAATACTCTTGAAATGGCCTTCGGAAAATATCATTTTTTTTGCTATCAACAGATCTGCATGCCACCATAATCCATAATAATTTAAATGAAGTGATGAAAGCGAATAATAGTCAAATTAATCACAAAGAGATGGAAGAAATCAGTAAGCTCTACTTGGCATTTGAAACGGGAGTGTGGAACTACGTAGAACTTCAAGGGAATCCAACATGTTAAACACTTGAAACGTTGGATTTAATAAAATTCGATAATAGAACAACAATTAATTAAAATTTCCAACAGAAAATAGCCCGCACCTTATCAATAACATGAATGGTGGTTGACTGGTTGGGATCCACAGTTGGCAACGACGGACTCAAAGGTAAGCTATATGATTGATTGTAACCTTTATAGATGTAAGACGGTTTTTTATTTAATAAGGAGAGATGAGGAGTTGAGTGACTAAAAAACGATACAACTGCTCAAGTAATGGTTGGGATTCTTGAGAATAAGAAACCATTCAACTGCAAAATTTATGACCAAGTCTTAATTATGATTTTTTTTTTCTTTTTTCTTTGTTTTTTTTTTAATCAAGTATACCAGAAATAAGGAGAGGCCTTCTTTGAGCATTGTATAGATTAGATATATTGCCACGTGGACTGGGCTGTTTTGCCTTTTAATTATATTTATAGATTATTTCCATTCTCTTTCGATGCTTAAATTGCGCCAAATGAATGAAATAAAGAGGGTACTTCATAAGTATAGATGGATAGCTCGCATAAATTTTTACAGGATATTGATTCACGAACATACTAACTCCCCTTTAACAAATTTACACGAGGCGTACTCTATTTTGCCACAAGAAGCTCAAAATGAGTTCAAAATGCTAATGCATGAAGAGTCAAAATTGGATAAAATCTTTCTAAACAATACCCAAAACAAGACTCCGTGACTTGATGATTGCTTTCTTTTTGGTGATTGTAGCTGTTGAGCAAGACGCATTCA
The DNA here is from genome assembly GCA_022085475.1 of Heliosperma pusillum. Classification (NCBI taxonomy): domain Eukaryota; kingdom Viridiplantae; phylum Streptophyta; class Magnoliopsida; order Caryophyllales; family Caryophyllaceae; genus Heliosperma; species Heliosperma pusillum. Next base: position 9,372 of record JAIUZE010003965.1, read on the forward strand.
TGTTACTTGGAGGAGAATTGTAAAGAAATTATTGTTCCCTTGGCCCTCTATTTTATGCTTTCAATTTCGTTTCCTTTTTATTGATTATTCATTTTTAAACAAGAAGACGAGAATGTATGCTCCTTGATTGAGTGAAAATAGAGGCTGTAATAAGTTGGCTATGAGATTTTTCCACTTAAGATAAATCCTTCATTTTTTTTAGATAAAGTCATAATGCTTTTTCTCTCTTCAGATATTTAGATAGTTTAGTTAAGTTGACTTGTGGTAATGTTTGAACACACAAAACGTTACAAAAGGGAAAGATATGGAGGATGAGAAAGGGAATGGGGGGAAAGTGGAGAAGGCATGAAAAAGGAAAATGATGCGAGCTATAAGAGGAAAGGGAACGAGAAAGAGACGGAGAAGAGTAAGAGGAAGAGAAAGATAAGGATGAATAATTCAAGGACAAAGTGAAAGAGGAGTATTATGAAAGAAAGTGAAGGGGAAAGAGGGGGTAGATCAAATGAGGTGGTTGAGGACGTGAGGACGTCGGGGAGAAAATGAAGAGAGAAAGAGGAAGATAAGAGAGAGGCATGGGTATGGGAAAGAGGCGAAGAGTAGGAAGGGGTAAGAGGGAAAAGGCGAGTAGTTAGAGGAGAAAATAGAGGAGGAAGAGTAGGAGTAATGATAGGAAGAGAAGTAATTGTAACGAAAATTTTAAAAAACAATTATAAGAAAAATCCACTTAAAAATAGAATTTATTAATCTTAATAAATTTTGATTTCATTAATGTTCAGTTAATAGTAACAGTTGTCATCAGGATGACATTTACTTTGAAAGTGCATAAACACCCTAAACAAACGACGAGACATGGAGACATGGAAATAGAAGGGGGAGGAATATGGAACATGACAAGGAGGATGAGAAGAGGGAGGAGGATGAGGATTAGGAAGCGGCAACATTAAAGAAAAAAGAGGGGGAAAGAAGAAACGAGGGAAGGGGTGCGGAATGAGGAGAAGAGAAGGAGGAAGAGTTAAGGGGAGGAGGGGAAACTATAGAAGGAGGTGAGGAAGGGGGAGAATACGGATAGGGGAAATGGATGAAGGTCGAGAAAGAGAGTGGGGAAAAAATAAGAGGTAGGGAGAGGGAAGTGAAAGAATGAGAACGATAAGAGGAAAGGAAAAGAGTAAGGAAGGGGGAGAAAGAGGAAGATATGTAGGAGAAGTACGAAGAAAAATGGGAGGAGGAGTAATATGAGAGTAAGTAGAGGAGAAGTGAAAATAGAGGATTTATAAAAGGAGGATGGGGACATGGAAGGCATAAAGGAGAAGGAAAGGGGAAGAGATGAAGGCCGAGAAAAAATAGTAAGGGGAAAGAAGATTATGTAGAGGGAGGGCAAAAGGAAGGATGAGAACGATAGGAGGAAGAGAAAAGAGGGATTAATTGAGTTAATTTACTCTATAGAAAAGATTAATTTAGTTTATTTTATTTCCTTTCAATTGTGAGATTGTTTTATTGTTCAGCGGTGCACGTCTATGTTTATTCGATGTAATGAGAAAAGGGAAAAAAAATAACTATTGTCTTAAAAAGACGAGGTTGCAAAAATGCGGGAGGAAGATGTATTTAATATTAATTATGGGATTGGGAAATAATAGTGAATTGAAAAAGTGGAAGTTGCTACTTTCAGGTATAATTATTGTCTTATACATTGGCTTTATTTGCAAATTGGTTTTTATAACTTGTTCTTTCAGTTATCAATATTTTAATAATATTAGTTTATTGAATTTAAATGCGTTGGGTATATGTCATGGGCCACATTTTGTAATGGTTGCATTTTGTGTTGATTTTTTTTTTTATACTTTAAAGTGGTACCAATTATCTATGAAGAACTGAAAATAATTAAATAATAAAATGCTTAGCAAACTTGGTGCATTTCTAGGTTTATATATTAGGTTATTTGTTACTTCAAGGTTTCCAATTTCGTCGTTATTGTTCATGGATAGTTGTACACATGCTTATTTGCTAGGGGTTGCTTCCTTCACTTGAGATTGCCGAATGCCGAATTCATTTGTTCCGGTGATTCAAGGAGTCATTGTGAACCTACCACTTAATTACATTATGGCTCTAACCTTTTACACTTTTACCTATTTTATAGACAATGTATTGTTGTACATATGAGTTATTAAAGGGGAAAATGTACCAAAAGACGTATTTAAAATTGGGGTCTCACGCGCAACGCGCGTGAGGCAACGACTAGTATAATAAAAGCATAGAAGATATAAAATCTAAAACCCTAGCTTTCTTTTTAAGAAAGATATTTATCTTTAATATCTCAAAATATTATTTGCTTTATGTTTCATAAATATATTTATCTTTAATATCTCAAAATATTCCTGTAAAGATATTATTAGAATCCTAGGTTAAGGTAAGCAAGGAAACAAACCTATAGAGGCCGAAATTCCTTATCTCACGAAAGTCTAGGAGCATGCAACCCTAGGAAGCACAATCCCTAGGTTTCACGAAACCCTAAATGGCACAACCACTAGGTGAACTTATTAGGTTAACAACAAATTGAGATAGAATATATTAGAAACCCTGGGTAGCATGACAACCCATAAGTTGTTTTACTAACCAGTAGAATCTCACAAATACATTATCTATTAAAACTTTTGATAAATATAAAAATACTCTCTCTCTTTTTGAAAACATTTAAAAGATTTATGTCCAAAATCATGCATCCACTTTTATCATCCAAAGTTCTAGGTCAAAGCTATAACTTTGAACTTTAGTATGTAAAGTTATAAGTGAGTTATAACTTTACAAACATAAAATCACTCTAATGGAATAGTTACCGAATGACGACCTATACTATCTAATCTTCACAAAGATCTTCAGTATACGGATCATCTCTTCATCTTGATCACAAAGACCCTCTATCTTGAGTCTTGTGTTATTTGAAGTAGATCTTGCTTGAATTGTTTCTTCAATGTTATAACCAAGGTAGCTATAACTTTGCACATATGAACTTCCAAAGTTATAGCTCAAGCTCTTATAACCTTGTCTCACAGAAATCGTCAAAGTTATGCCTTAAGCTCCTATAACTTTGATCTTCTTTATTATAATTGTTGTTAGCTATGATCAGACTAAAACACACAATTACATGCATATGATATATCTAGTAAAGCGCATTATCAAGTAAACACATGTCATTATCAAAACTATAAAATAGGTCCAACAGTTACTAAGAAAATTTATCTTCAGACAATGATATTTTTAACATTCTTCCGTTTATTAACATATTTCCTTTATTATGTGAATCACATCATGAAAAATTTGCTCAACTATGTAATGATCCGAGAGCAAAAGCCGCATTTTTGGCCAAGATGGATGTTGTGGAAAGAGATGCTAGGGTAAGTTTCGTCATTGTAGATTTCTGCTCAATAAGGACAATTCAGTTCTCTTTCTAACTTCTCTTAATGGCCAGTTGAGAGGAATTGAATTTGTCAAAGTTGTAGCATTGGTGACGAAACCATTTACCAAGGAAAATGGTTTCCTCACCCCAACATTTAAGGTTTGTCTCTTACCCCCCACTCACTCTTTCTGTGCCTGCCTTGCTGTACTCTTACTTGATTAGAGCTCACTTCGGGTATACAAGGAAAAAGCATACGTAAATAGTTTTAACTTTAAATCTGGCTAAAAGCCAGAGTACCACACCCAAAAGGCCAAAACTACACCAAAAATGAACTGTAAGCAGCACCAAGATTGGCCGAGGAAACACTGAACTGGAAACAAAACCAAAGAAAAATCTAAATGATCCACAAACTACAACAATATCATTTATCCCAGTAAAGCCTCTACGGTCCCTACCTAAGGAGGGGCAGGGGGATCGTATTTCTGCGGCATTACACATTTGTTAACTACACATTGACCCAATAATTACGTCGATAGTTAGATTGAATTACAGTTATTGACTTATTGCACAATAAACGATCCATGTAGTCCAGGCTTAAATATAACTTGTAACCATTCTAAAATATCCAACGACATTTGTGTCCGCTCATAGTCGGTTGGTATCATGTCAGGAATGAAGGCGTACATGACTGGAGAAAAAGAGTTGATTATAGAACCAGTGTTGGGGTGGGCGGGGAATCCTATCATTCTTGTTGCAGTTAAAGCTTTCGGATTGAAAGCCACTGTCCAGGTAAAAGTACATTAGAAGAACATTCATAATAAGTAGAATATGAATAACTACTACTGCTTTAGCCCCATTATTTTACTGTCACATGAAATGATGAATAGATAGAATAATGCTTCAGGCTGTTGAGCCAAGTATTTGTTCGTCCACGTATCATATTGAAGCCTCTTGTACTAGCTTTTTTTTTTTTTGCCAAGATAATCATTTCTCTCGTGGAAAAGGTGGAAAATATCTAATCCGATCACTTCACCTATAAATGTCATATAGTGAGACCAATTTAATCCAAGTATCCATCTAAAATACTCACCGATATACAAAGTAATCCACAAGAGACTGAATTAAAGTAATAATTACACATAATTGGTCAATCTCGTAATTATTATCATGAGATTGTCAAATGTGAACTTGTGCTTGCCGTTATAACGGAGATAACCCACACTTCTTTTCCACTGGTATCACTTTTCCAATAAATATTTCATGTTCAGGTCATAGTCTGTTGCCTTGGTTGGTTGTTGAAGTTAGATTTTGTTAATTCTTTTCTTGAATATTCGCTCTTAACGCGTGAACGTCTAAAACTTGCAACCCAATGTGGAATTTGGATTCAAATTGTTTGGTGCATATGCTATGGTAATTCTAGACTTGTATAGATTTGTTCAGGTTTGCTACCTACTATAATAAGTTCTCTCTTCGCCTACTTCCATATATACCTGAATGAAAAATAGATCTCTAATAAGGCAGAATAAACAAAACCATTTTGTTACTTATTAGAAAATAAAAGATCGAAATATTGGAACAAGTAATAATCGATGATACCTTGAGTTAAAGGGTTAACAAATTGTACAAGTACAATTGTTTTTGTGGCTCCGTCTTGAGATAGAACCCTCTATCGATAGTCCACGTACTAATGAATGAGAATAGATGCTAGTCTAGTACTTTTGTGAGATGTTTTAATGGTTTCTATTAGAAAAGAAAAGGAACAACTTTTCTTTCTTTTCTTCTAGGTTATAAGTTTAACCAAAAAGTCAGAGAACTACTTTCCTCAATCTCTCAACCACCTAATTATACATAAGGAAAAAGAATCAGTATTCTATAATTTCCTTAAAGCCATCAATCAAGCGATTCCAAACCAGCTTGATTATTTTCCCTCTTAATAATATTTTGAAGGATATATGATACTTATTCATTATGTCACACATAATAATAAGTCGGTCCATATAAAAGTCTCACCGTGTCTTAATTAATACTAACTTGTGTGACCCAATAGGATCAGTTTAATATAGTAGCAAATTAACACGTTAATTTTCATATTATAATTGGTCTCTAGCAAGACACTATAACCACCTTAATTTAACTGACAGTTTTTCACATATATATTGTATTATTGTAGGACATTTTCAACTATCTCCCACTTGTCCAACAAGTGTACAATTTAGAATTCCTTTGTCACTTAATGTCTCGTTCAAACATAAGGTAAGTCCAACGTCATCCTTATAAAGCCTAAACATGTTTCTCGAATCTGAGTCAGGCTTGATTTTCTTATTGTCTATGTGATAGATGTGTTTGTCTAAGTCAAGCATGTAGAGCCTATTAATAGTATGACCACTACCATAGAACATTTCATATTTGTAAAAGGAACAATAATTATTCTTAATAACAAATGAAAAACCTTGTAAATCCAAAAGTGAAACAGAAATAATGTTCTTACTAACTGCAGGAACGAAATAACAGTTATTAAGTTCTAACAAAATCCTAGAGGGCAAAAACAAAATATAAGTGCCTACGGCCAACGCGGCAACTCTTGCCTTGTTCCCCACGCGCAGGTCCACTTCTCCTTTCACGAGTTTCCTACTCTCCTTTAGGTCCTGCATATCAGAGCAAATGTGAGTACCACATCTGGTATCAAATACCCAAAAAGTAGAGTCGGTCAAGCATATATCTATCACAAAAAAATACCTTTAGATTTTGATGTACTAACTCCATTCAGCTTATCCTTGAGGTACTTGGGACAATTCCTCTTCCAGTGACCCTTGGCTCTACAATAGTGGCATTCTTGATCTGAGATAGCTCTAGATTTAGGTCTGGAAATGGCAACAGCCTTGCCTTTTCCTACATTTTGCACCTTCTTTCCCTTGCCTTGGTTTTGAAATTAATCCCTTTCTGTATCATCAGGACATCATTCTTGGCTTTTGGGGTCACCTTGATTTCTTGCTTTGTTGTCTTGAGCATCCCATGCAACTTAAGCAGGGTTTTCTCCATACCCTGCATGTTGAAATTCAACCTAAAGTTGTTGAACCCATCATGAAGCGACATGAGAATGATATCAGTAGCCAACTCTTGGCTATATGGAAAGCCCAAACGCTTCATATTCTCAAAATGATTAATCATCTTTAGGGCATGAGGGCCAACTGGCTTGCCCCTCTCCAGCTTACAAGACAACAAGGCTTAATTGGTCTCATACCTCTCAAACCTAGCCAAATCTTGAAACATACTCTTCAGCTCAATGATCATGTCATAGGCTCCCATATCCTCAAACTGCTTTTGCAGGTCTGCATTCATGGAGCCTAACATGATCCAGGAAATTGGTACCGTTCAATTTCTCCTTCTCAAGGAGATATCTCAAATTTAAAGTGGGTGTTGATGATTTCGACATGATACAAAAGAAATATTAAAACAAAATTAAATACGATTCATCAAATATTCAATAATTTAACATTTTAAATCAACGACATTTATAATCCTCTAATTATAGTGTTTACTCTCTAGGATATATAAATGATTCCAAGATCCCATTTGCATTAATCCCAAGCAAGCTTTGGGTTGATAAACTTGGTATTTAATCATTTGGGTAAAACATCCAATGGTTAATTGTACCATACAACTCTTGGTTTAAAAGGTGATATCTCTAGATCACTATCTTTCATGTGCCCTAAGATCCAAAACCCTTTTGATAATCTTATTGAATTTAACCTAACTTACATGTGAATTTCCTAAATTCACCCTACTATCCTACGATTTGAGCATTTCCAATGATCTAAGACTTTGTAGGTGTTTGTTCAAGGTTTGAGCATTTATAATTCAAAATTTAGTGAGAGTCATTAACGTGCTTGTTAATTTAACAATCATAAGATATGAAAATAAACAACAAGCAAACAAAATTAAATTAAATTAAAAAAAGAAAGCATAAAAGTCCCTAGTATGGCCACTAAATCTAAGATCAAATCTTCAAGGTCTTCAACTCTTGAAATTACATAATCTTCAGCTCAGCTCCTACTCGAACCAAGATACATAAGTTACAAGTCTTCAAAATTTTTAGGGTTTACATAATTAAAATTACATCAAACCGACGGATCGTAGTCCGTAAACCAAATAAAATAACAATAAAACATAATTAAAATTAGAACCAATAGACGGAGCGCAGTCCGTAAACCGACCTAAAACATTCATCTATGGTCATACTAGCGACTACATTCACATTCAAAATTCACTTACTTACAAAATAAGTGACAAGGTTGCAACAATATATATATATATATATATATATATATATATATATATATATATAAAATTAACGATTAACGATATATATTAAATGAAATGCAATAAAATTAAAATATTTAATTAGAATGAAAACATAATAAATAAAATTGCAACTATAACTATCCTAATACATAATATTAGGGATAACAAAAGTAAAAAAATATAGATTATTAAGAAAAATAACAAAATCATAATTTTTAAAACTAAAAGTGCATGTAAGTCAATTAAGACGATCGAATTTGGCCTTAAAACACTGACCCTGCTTTACAGTATTGTTTAGAATGTCGTTTACACTCGAAAAACACTACTGTAAAACAAAAATTCGACATTCGGACGTGCTGAACAGTAATTTTCCGCGCTAATCGATACTTACTCGTCTAATCATATTAAACTCGTGACATTGTCGATCTAAAACTACAACGCACAAAAGGACTATAATGATTTAACCATTAAATCATTAATAACATTAAATTATAATAAAATTAAACCAAAATTTAATGAAATAAAGATCAAAACATAAAACCTAGCGATTTCAATAACTTGTAATGACATGCTTGTTTATAATAAAATCAAAAATTTCATCACTTTTAATCATATAAGATCTAGAAGTAACTAAATCTTAATAGAAAATTTAGATTGTGAGCAATCAAATTTACTCTAATCCAAACAAAACAAAATTATAGATCTAGAAAACCATTTTCTAGTCTAAAACCTTCACACATGAATCATTAATTGAATCCTAGGCAAAAAAAATGTGTTGAACCATCAACCATTATATTGATTAATACATGTATGCAAACCTGGCTCTGATACCAATTGAATGAAAATTAGATCTCTAATAAGGCGGAATAAACACAACCATTTTGTTACTTATTAGAAAATAAAAGATCGAAATATTGCAACAAGTAATAATCGATGATACCTTGAGTTAAAGGGTTAACAAATTTTACAAGTACAATTGTTTTCGTGGCTCCGTCTTGAGATAGAACCCTCTATCGATAGTGCACGTAGTAATGATTGAGAATAGATGATAGTCTAGTACTTTTGTGATATGTTTTAATGGTTTCTATTAGAAAAGAAAAAGAACAATTTTTCTTTCTTTTCTTCTAGGTTATACGTTTAAGCAAAAAGTCAGAGAACTACTTTCCTCAATTTCTCAACCACCTAATTATACATAAGGAAAAAGAATCAGTACTCTATAATTTTCTTAAATAAAGATATCAATCAAGGGATTCCAAACCACCTTGATTATTTTCCCTCTTAATAATATTTTGAAGTATATATGATACTTATTCATTATGTCACACATAATAATAAGTCGGTCCATATAAAAGTCTCACGGCGTCTTAATCAATACTAACTTGTGTGACCCAATAGGATCATTTAAATATAGTAGCAAATTAACACATTAATTTACATATTATAATTGGTCTCTAGCAAGACATTATAACCACCTAAATTTAACTGACAATTTTTCACATATAAACTGTATTATTGTAGGACATTTCCAATAATACCGAGCATTATTTCCCTCATTTTGTTGTACTATAAACCCATGTGCAGAAACCGTTAACATGCGTTCATAAAATGTGCTCCGTAATTTGTGCCATGTATAATACGCTTCAGTTTACTACGAAACAATATATAATATATACCAAACCAGAATTCGTAAAGTTAGGAAATTCTAGTCTTTAAACTCATGATGACATTTTGTACTTGATTTAAATTTGTAGATTTACATGTCGTTTTATGTTATGTAGGAGGTAATAAAATAACAGGGCCACATGTATGTATGGCCTAAAAGCCTTTAAGTACCTATATTGGATGCTAAAGTGTAAGTGAAATACTTTATAATGTTATCTTTTAGTATGGTAGTAGTCTTGCAGTCAGTGATGACTACTCATTATATGCATGGCTGGAAAGACCTCTGCTGGGATTATTCATATAAAGACCTTGAGAGCCATAAATCTAAGAAAGAAGGATATTCTCCGTGGAGGAGCCGCCGTCCCCTACGTCAAGATGAAACTTACTAAAGACAAGTGCTCTTAAGAAAAAAGCTACAATCAAGTACACGACCTTGAATCCTGAATAGGATAGAGAAGATCACATTCCTATAAAGACTCAAGTGTAAAAAATCTATGTATGAGTAGGTAAAGGTAAGTAACACATATTTATCACTGCACATGTGAGCTTTGATGTAGTCTCAAGTCATTTCTTATATAGTAGCACCGTTCTAGCTAGCCGCCTCACATTTGTGTCCATGTTTATTCTAAAAAAGTCTCGCGTTGGCGTGGTTTTGTTCATATTGAGAGGGGCGAAGGAGAGAGAAAGGGGTGGAGGCTGGAAAGGAGGGAGATCCTCTCGGGTAGGTTTTATTCAAATTGAGTTAGGGGAGGGTGGGAAGGATGGAGGGAGATGAAAATATAATTTGGGATGACTTTTCTAGGTACAATAATTTAAAAAAGGAACATGGATTTTAAAACGGCCTCATGATTTTTTATTATCCTAACGTCGTCGTCGAATCCGTTGTCTTCGTCCCTGGCCTTGTGCTGAGGTTTATGTTTATGATTCTTGTTGTTGGTGGGAATCATGCGAAATGTGTTCATATCTTATATATGGCTGATGTTGCTTATGTTGATGTCGTTAATCTGGTTATGTTATGAGTATTCTCTTTATCTGTATTAAAATCCTATGTATCTTAGATGAGTTCTTATTACTCTGTTTTTGATATTTATGCATTATACAATTGTTTAACTGAGAATAGTTGAGGGAGTTCTCCCCTGAAGTTACTTTTAAATTTTAGATTATTATTTTGTACATATTGGTGTGTCGAGAATCCCCGATACCATTTTCGCTGACCCTAAAGACTCGATTTTTAATGCCATGATTGAGGTTTGTAGTGATGTTAGTTAGGTCCACTACCCAGGGTTTGTCTTGCTTGAGAACCTGTATGGATGGTACGACCCATTAATTTCTTATTAGTTTATGTTATTCGAGTTTCTTTAAAGCTTATGTAGACAATATACGTTTTTATTGCTGTCATGTTTGGTAAAGATTATTATGAATTGTTTGATTTTGTGACAACCCTCGCGAATGCGGAAATATAAAACAAACAAGCATGTGAAATATATAGCGGAAATGTGAAGTTTTAAAAACTTTTATACATGCAAGTTAAATAAAACGAGGAGTGTCAAAATATTACAAACTAAGTGCGGAAAATAACAAAGAGACGGGGTCTCTTAAAATGTTAGCAAAGAACAAGTGTTTAGCAAAACTAGCTAAATCGTCTAGAGGTGAAACTTCCAGGGACAACGCCCGCTAGCTCCCACCCGAACCCCAAAACATCATATCCAAAAAGGCATCCAAGCAAGCAACCTGTTCATTCATGAAAAACATGAACGCCACAGTCAGTGGGGAGTAACTCCGGGTTCTCCCAGCCATATCACCTTTAACGTACATATAAGGAAATACAAAAGTAAAGCATGCATATATAGATATACATGTGAGATACAATAAGAATAGATAGGCAATACGAGATATAATGATAAGATCATGTGGAAATCAAATCCGAACCATCATGTTATTCAAAGACTCGGGAAAGACACTCTTAGGCAATCGAATACGCTCACTAGGGCTTGCATCTCACCGTTAGCGGTATAAGATTGATAAGATTGAGACTCGACAGACAAACCAAGTCAAGTCATGCGATGATCACAAAAAATACAACATATTATCATCCATTCACGAACCAAGACATTGACGGTGTCCAATCATGCAATGACCATGAATAATATCATGAAATCACGCATTCAAAGAACGACGACTCAAAGACGACAACTCTCACGGTAAATGAAACGCACTAGCATCGTGTACATGGCAAGTATGATTAAAAGGACATCCACGGGATCACATTTCCCGGAACGCATACACGATCACATTTCGTATATGTAGAATAATTTC
>JAIUZE010003968.1:0-88499 GCA_022085475.1 Heliosperma pusillum
GTCTGGGGTATTGACTATCAAGGACCATTCCCTTCTTCAAATGGAAATCGTTACATTTTAGTCGTTGTCGACTATGTTTCGAAGTGGGTAGAAGCAATTGCCACCCCCACTAATGATGCTAGAGCTGTGATACGACTATTTAAGAAGATCATCTTCTCGCGTTTTGGTGTACCCAGAGCCGTGATAAGTGATCGAGGAACTCATTTCGGAGAAAAGCAGTTAGACACTCTGCTTGCCAAGTATGGTTTGTATCACAGACGAGGTTTAGCCTATCACCCTCAGACCAGCGGTCAAGTAGAAGTTTTGAACAGAGAGCTAAAAATAATTCTTCAAAAAGTTGTCTCAAAATCTAGAACAGATTGGAGTAATAAGCTCGATGACACCTTATGGGCTTAGCGCACAGGTTTCAAAACCCCGATTGGAACATCTCCCTATCGGTTGGTTTATGGAAAGGCATGTCATCTCCCTGTTGAGTTAGAGTACAAAGCTTACTGGGCTATCAAAGAACTCAACTTAGACACTAAGCTTAGCGCTGATAGACGACTTTTGCAACTGAATGAGCTAGAAGAATTTCATTTGCAAGCTTACGAGAATTCTAGGATCTATAAAGAGAAAACGAAGCGTTGGCACGACAAGAGGATAATCAGAAAAGAATTCAATGTCGGTGACCAAGTACTTCTCTTCAACTCCCATTTGAAAATTTTTCCAGGAAAACTTCGATTTAGATGGTCTGGACCATTCACTGTCACATATGTAAGCAAGTACGGTTATGTAGAAATAATGACAAGTAATGGTGAAAAATTCAAGGTTAATGGACACCGATTGAAACTCTACTATAGCAATTCCATTATCGGATGCTTAGATATTATCTATATAGAGCGTCAATCCCCAACCAGATGATTTCATAGGAGTATTCGTCGAGCGAGACGTTAAACCAGCGCTTCTCGGGAGGCAACCCGTGTTTACTTTCCTTTTGTATTTTATTTTTGCTTTCCCTTTTTTGTTGTTTTGTTAGGATTTACTTTGCAGATGAAAAAGTTTTTAAAGAATCTACAAAGACCTTCCTTGTCAAGTCCAAAAGACTAGCTTGGGGGAGTCCGCGTTGACTAGTAAGCTTCACTCTCCTTTCATATTTTTCCCTTTTTACCCTTCTTCCCATTGAGCATTTCGTTGCATATTTAGTCTTTGTGCTCACATTGAGGACAATGTGATGTTTAGCTTGGGGGAGGGATTGCATTTTCCCATTTTGTATTTTAGTTGTTTATATTTTTCAAATTTTTGAATAAGAGAAAAATCTAAAATTTTGAACATAATTGAATGCTTTGTTAGGTTCATATACCTACTCAATAGACATTTCTTATGAAATATTAATTAACATTTTAATTAGTTACAAGATCTAGTTACATGCAAATTAAAATAAAACAAAGTAGAGGAAAAATATTGTTCCTCACATTGATTATTAAACGGAAATGGGCACAAGTACAAGACTCCTTCTTGTAATTGTTCTTGAGCTAGATGATTTAAGGATGAACTTCCAAAAGCTCCAAAAGTAGGAACCCTCCTATAAGTTGCACCTAGACTATCCTTAATCTCTTGATTATTGTTTTACTAGAACAATAAACAAGACCCCCCTTAATAACAAGTATACAACACTCCACTTACTACTTTAGTAATGTGGTGTTTATACTCTAACAAAAGTCCTATGAAACTTCTAAAGTTTCTAAGTATTTTGTCGTATTTTCTAGTGAGATAATGAGTAAAAATTATGAGATGTACTAGTGAATATTACAAGAGGAAAAAACATCCCCATAATACCCACTTGGAGCCGGCACCCTCCCTTGGGAAAGGAGGGCATGCTTTTCTTTTTGCCTTATCAAGATCATAGGGTGGCTATAGGAATTCGGCTTTAGTAATCATTATGTTAAATCATCATTAGAATAATGTTAAAGCCTAATCCTACCCAACCACCCCACTAAACCGGTTTTACCATTTAAAATGGACTCCATTTTATAAAATGTGATTTTGTCAATTGTCACACATGTGACATGTGATATGTGACATGTTATCTCATAATATAATTATGTATTTAACTAATTAAATACAATTTCATGTCAAATAAATTAAACTTAACATTTTAAGTAATAATTTATAATCACATATATATAAAATGGGTCATCTCATATTTGGTTGATATGATCTACAACTAATTGTAATTATGATCAACCAATCATGCTTATCTCAAATGTTTCATAAACATTAAGCATTCTAATATAACAATTATATTATTATATCTTATTTAATCATATTACAATAAGATATATTTCTCACTCGTAAACTCGTTCTGTTTAAGGGATTAATTAATCTGTATCATTATACAATTAATTAATATTCTTGATTAGGGAATCGTCCTTTCGGTGTGACCTCCAGGGTTCAACTGATCACCACCGTCATACGACAGTAATGTCAAACTCTAGTAAGCCAATCATTACCGATTAATGTGGATCAGTTGACTATAATGTTAATCATCCCTTTGTATTCTCGTTAATGAGATTTAATTAAGTGATCGCACTATTGTTGAGTACACTTATTCCAACATGCTTTTCATGCTTTGCTTGCTTGTTTGCTATGCTATCATGTTACATTTCCCAAACTTAGAGCTTTCAAAAGATAGTGATTCAATATTCATTGAATTGTGCATACATGAGGAAGTCTTGTACACAGTAGGCATGGAATGAATCTATAGATGAGTATGCTTGATCTTGACATTTGGCAAGCTACATATACTGTAAGGTAGAACCTCCTTAGGCTGGTACATCTATACCTAGTCTCATCTAGGTGTGTGTAGTTCTCCTTGTGATGTGTGTCATGTCAAAACGCATAAGTATGGTTCTCATTTCATTTCTATAAGCATTGCATTCATGATTCACTAATATTTGAAGCCTTTTCCACTTTGAATTATCCCTCAAAAATTAGCCCCTTCATACAAATATTTCACAAGATAATAGCTACACATAAAAACTGCCTACCTTTTGAGCTAGTAGCTAGACTATGGTGTATGGGTGCTCTTTTAAGAAGATTTTGTTCTTTTATGTCGAAGTGAATTTGGGAGAACACAAATGTTCAAGAAGTGATGTTATGTTCAGAAAAAAAAAAAGAGAAGAAAAAAACAGAAAATGAAAAAATTGAAAAAGAAAAAAATCGAAAAAATAAAAAGAAATAAAAGAAGAAACTGTGAGTATCTCCTCAAAATGTCAATTCAATCTGTTCCTTCTGGCTTCGTTTTTCGTCTTTTGGAATTAATCGAAAGTTTGGATTGAGTGTTCATTTATCATTGGTCAATTACTAGCTCATTCTAACCTTCACATGACCATAACTGTTTATCCACCTTTCACCCATTTCCCAAAGCCAATTAATATTCTTTTCCGGCTTCTTTTCTATGTGCATTGTGATCTTTGACTTGTGTTTTAAATTGTTTACCATATTAGATGATCGGTTGTGTCGCAGTCCCGATACAAAAATAATTATCCATGTAACAACCCGTAATTTGAAAGACGGAAATTATATTTGAAAAATAATAAATTTAATTTATTTTTAATTTATTAAGATTTATTTGAATTTATGATAATTTAATATAATTATTTTGAATTTATTCGGAATTAAAGAGAAGGTTTTACGGTTTAACCCCGAACGTCATTTAACTATTCCCGAGACAACTTAAGTCCCGAAACAAACCCGAAACCCGACTCTAGCATGAGTCACACGCCCCATGTCATCTTTTTCCACTCACTTTAGATCTTTTAATTCTTTCGATTAAACTAATACGAATATCTAAGATATTTGTAACTTTATCGATCCGTCAGTTTAAATTACGCAAATCGCTCAAAATCAGACCCGGTTTCTTCTCCTACCACACGGCTCCTCCTCCTCTCTTAGGACTAGATATTTTCCTTTCTTTTGATTACAATAACATAATATCTAATTAATATCTAGATATTTGATTAAACTATCATTAAACCTAATAATATCTAATTAATTACCTTAATATAATTATAAAACCCGAGTCAATTTCGTAACAACAATTTCAAAACCCGACTCCATTTTTCGCTATATTTACACGGCACCCACACACCCCATTACTCACTAATTATCTTTTCATTTTACACTAAATCAACTTAATACCTTTTTAATACTTTCTTTAATCGTTCTTGGTGTTCTTCATCGTTCTTGAGCAAAATCGTCACAAAACCTTCGTTACTTGTTCAAATCCGTCCTAACTTATATTTTTAGAGTCTCCTCTTCGCTCTTCATCTCCATGTACGTTTTATTTTCAATTCCGACAAAATCGTTTTCAAAACTTTAATTATGGAAAATCAAGTTTTAATTCTAATAATATTATTCTTGTCATTTCTTATAGGAGAAGATTATGAAGACGAGTTTGGTGACTCGTATATATTAGGAGAAGATTAGTAGACGGGTTTCTTTAGTTCTTATTTTGGGTGCTACTTGATTTTGTGCTAGCTAAGGTAACGATTCCGAGTTACTCGACGAATTAATGTTACATACTTTTGTTTTTGTTCATGTTATTGATATTTATGGTTTTTAACTAGTAACATGATAAGTTGTTATTTTTACTATGTTGTATGAATTTATAACATGTTTAGTGTTCTTGACATATTTGGATGATTTGTTTATAATCATGATTTTTGTATGAATGATGGTTGAATTGGATGTTAAAAATGGATGTTGTTAATTAAAACATGTTAGAAATAATTTAGGATTGTGTTAGTTTTGGCCGTGTAGGGTGGCCGTAGGTGGTGGCTGGAAAACAGCCCAAACCACGCCGGTTCAGGCCGGTTCAGGCCCGGTCCAGGTCCGGTCTGGGTTGGTCCGGGAATTGATGTTTGGGTTTGTGTCGATACTTGATTGTTTTGTTGTTGTTTTGACGGGTTTTAAATATGTTAAGCATGCGGGAAAATATTAAGAAACGGTTTTAGAAATGTCGACCCAAAACAGGCCCAAACCAGGCCCGTGGGCCCAGTCCAGGCCCGGTTCTTGTCACGGCCCAAAACAGCCGTGGGTCCCCTTTGGACTTGTGACGATTTTGAGTCTATTGTTATTTTATCGTGTTTTGTAATATTTAGCAAGTGGGAAATTTTAATAAGTAAATTATTTAATTAAATGGTTTTTCATAATGTTAATATTTCTCACATGTTAGAAATTAGAATAAAATAGCATGAAATGAATATGATGATTTTATGTTCAAGTTTAAATGGTTAAGACTCTGTTTCTAGCCGGTTTGACCAAACGGGTTTGGTCAAACTAAGATCTAGTCAGCCCCGTTTTGACTGATGACCAGTCGCGGGACTCGGGTCGGGGATTTGTCTTCAAGTAAGGTTGTATTTAATTAATGAATTAGCCTTAGTAGATATGAGGCGATATGATATTTGATTATGATTTATATGCCAATTAGTCACATGATAGGAAGTTTTCCCGTGACTGGTAATTGTATGATATAGTCGTGTTGACTAAAGTACAATAGAGAATTATGAGTATATGGCGTCTTGACCATTCTAATTCTAAATGAGTTATCTTGGCCATGACATAGATAGGCTTACTATCTTTAACGAGTATATGTTAATGGCTGATAGCTTGGTGTCATGTTTTGGGCCTTTTGATACCAAGCCGGAGGCTGGCAATGCTCCTAATTTGCTTCTCCACTTGGGAATGGAGCCAGCTTAAGTACTAGCCAACTCTGCTTAGGGGGGCGCCTAGTAGAGATTCTCATGTACTGTTGGTAATGAGACAGGGAATGGGTTAGCTGTTGTCGCTAGGTCTGATCAGTCTAGGACTAGGATGTTTTTCTACCTTGTGGTATAGCCTCGAGTTACAGAAGTCGACTATTGACTGTGCTAAGAACTTATGCCTATTTCTAGACGTATTGGTCTTTCATGTTTGATGATTCTATGAATCTTAGAAGGTGAGATTCAAGCCGGCTAAGGTTGATAGAGTTTGGATTACCGTTTGTTAACTGATTCACATGATATCTTGTATGATTAGGGTTTGAGTGTATCAGGGCCATGTTTTAAATGTAACCTCTGAGCCAGCATACCAACTTCCTTACCTCGTAGTATAGATTGTTAACGGATTCACATGATAGCTTGCATGAGTAGCTTATCCTTCATATGCTAGGTTATATGTTAGTTAATTGTTTCATAACATGAAAAGCATACCGTATATGTTAATTAAGCTTTGTATTTTCCATATACATCTCTTTTATGTTATTCATGTTTTATTAAACTCGACATTTCGTGGCTGGGAGAACTCGGAGTTACTCCCCACTGACTGTGGCTTCCGTGTTTATATTAATGCGGTTGGCAGGTTTGTGATGCATACTTGGGTACATTGACGAGCTAGCGAGTGAAGTATTTACCTTGGACCTATATTCGGTTCTTAGATTGTATATTATTATACACTCTTTTATTTCCGTATTTATACTGGAGATATGTCTCCCGTTTTGGATATTTCTTATGTATTATATAAATTCCTTTTTGTTATGAACCTTTTTATTTAAGACACCTTCGTTATGATGAATATATTTAATAGTAGGTTCCGGTTTTAAAAATTACCGATTTTCACTAAAGTAACCTATTTAATCGTATTCTCATCTTTTCTTTATTTTTAAATTACTTGGTTATTTTTTCTTCCGCAAATTTGAGGGTGTCACAGTTGGTATCAGAGCATTTTTGCTCCCGACGCACGTTTGTGTACCCTTGTATAAATAACTTGACCTAAATAAAATAATAAACTTGTGAGATAGAATGGTAGGATGGGTAGATTAGGATTTATGTTATAGTCTTTTTGTGCTTACTAAATGATAAGTACTAATCTGTGTTTTCTTTTGCAAGATGCCTCCGAGAATTGACAACACGATCTTAGCAGCTCTTACTGTTATTATTCAGAATCAGCAAAATCAGCAAAATCAACAGGCAAATCCTATTCCTAATCCTCCTCACGATCATGAGAGACACGGAAGTTGTTCATGGGTTGCTTCACAACTATCTAGGAGCCAAGCCAAAACCTATGGTGGTGAAGTGGATCCAATTAAGCTTTCGGAATGGATACGTGAAATGGAGAAGAACTTTTCTCTATATGATGTTCTTGAAACGGATAAAGTCCGTCTTGCTTCCCACTTCTTAGTGAAGGAATCTGATCAGTGGTGGACTCTTTCTGGTCCTACTGCTAAGTTGGAACCTGGTTTTAGTTGGACTCGTTTCCGTGAGCTGTTGGAGACGAGGTTCTATCCTGATGAGTTGAGGCAGCAGAAACTGAAGGAGTTTATGGACTTCAAACAGGGAAAACTATCAGTTCAGGAGTTCACAACCAAGTTCAACGAGTTGGCTCATTATGCCACTCGGCTTATTTCAAGGGAGGAAGACAAGGCATTCTTTTACTTAGGAAAGCTTTCTCCTCAAGTGAAGGGAAAGATCAGTAGGGGTTCTACTTCTTTTGTCTCTATTTACAACGATGCTCTATGGGCAGAGAGTTCTATTCGGGAGATTGCCGACGAGGCTCGTTCCTCGTATGTTGCTCCTAATTCTTATGGCAAGAGACCGTTATATCCTACTTCTCGACCTTCTTTTTCTCCCTCTTTCTCAAACAAGAGGAGGAACTTTCAGAGTGGACAAGCAACTCGAAGTAACCGTCCATTCGTTCCGAGCAACAACAACGATCTTAAGGGTCGTATCTGCTTTACGTGCAAGATGCCTATTCATCCTGGTGTTGGTTACTTCAACAAGCCATTTGTGTGCTTTATTTGTCAGAAACCGGGACACAAGGCTAACGTATGTCCTGATAGGATGAAGACAGCTTCTACACCGGTTATTTCTGGGAGACCTAAGGGTCGGATTTTCATCATGAGCCGAGCTGAGGCCGATGCTCAACCAGACATTGTGACTGGTATGTTCTCAATTTATGAATTACCGTGTTTAATTTTATTTGATACGGGAGCTTCTTTATCATTTATTTCGATGAGATTATCCGATAAATTACCTCTCAAGGCTTCAATTGGAGAAAGTACTCCTATATCTTTACCGTCCGGAGATGTATTTTCATGCTCTTATCTTCATTCGGACATTCCTATATCAATAAACGGATCTATTTTTCCGGCTAATCTTCTTCGGTTCCCTCTTGAAGAATTTGATATCATTTTGGGTATGGATTGGTTATCTACTTATCATGCTCGATTTGAATGCCGTGATCAAAAGATTATTCTTAAAAGTTCTTTGGGTACTCGTATATCTTATCAAGGAGTTAGAAAGCAAGCTAGTGTGAAGTTAATCTCAGCTATGAAAATGATGAATGTTTTGAAGAAGGGTCATCAAGCATTTCTATGTGTAGTGACTCCTTCTGATTCTTCTCTTCCTTCTTTGAAGGATGTTCCTATTGTTTGTGAATATCCAGATGTATTTCCCGATGAATTACCCGGGATTCCTCCTGAAAGAGATGTTGAATTTTCTATTGATCTAGTTCCTGGAACTGGACCAATTGCCAACGCTCCTTATCGTATGGCTCCTTCCGAATTGAAGGAGTTGAGAATTCAACTTGATGATTTAATTGAGAAAGGCTTTATAAGGCCTAGTGCTTCTCCTTGGGGTGCGCCCGTGCTCTTTGTCAAAAAGAAAGACGGTTCTATGCGAATGTGCATTGATTATCGTGAGTTGAACCGTGTCACCATCAAAAACAAATATCCTCTTCCGCGTATTAATGATCTCTTTGACCAACTACGTGGTGCTTCTACTTTTTCAAAGATTGATCTTAGATCGGGTTATCATCAAATTCCCGTTCGGGAAACAGATATTCCCAAGACTGCTTTTAGCTCGAGGTATGGTCATTTCGAGTTCAATGTGATGCCATTCGGTTTGACTAACGCTCCAGCAATATTCATGGATCAGATGAATCGTACCTTCAGGGAGTACCTCGACAAATGTATTGTAGTATTCATTGATGAGATTTTGATCTTTTCTAAATCTAAGGAAGAACATGCTGATCACCTTCGAATCATTTTGGGTGTTCTTCGACGTCAAAAATGGTATGCTAAGTTCTCCAAATGTGAATTCTGGTTGCCCGAGGTATCTTTCCTTGGTCATGTCATTTCAAAAGACGGTGTTATGGTCGATCCAGCTAAGATTGAGGCCGTGGTGGAATGGAAGAGTCCGAAAAATGTGCCCGAGATTCGGAGTTTCCTTGGTTTAGCGGGTTATTACCGTCGGTTTGTGAAAGATTTCTCTAAGTTAGCAAGACCGATGACTCAATTGCTAAAGAAGGAAGCAAAGTATATCTGGACCGATGAATGCGAAATTGCCTTCTTGGAATTAAAGAAGAGATTGACTACCGCACCGGTGTTGACTTTACCAGATGATGAAGCGGATTATGATGTATATTGTGATGCTTCAAAGCATGGTTTGGGATGTGTCTTAATGCAGAATAGAAAAGTCATTGCATATGCTTCTCGACAACTCAGGGTTCATGAAGTGAACTACCCGACTCATGATATTGAGTTAGCAGCTGTGGTGCATGCATTGCAAACTTGGAGACATTTCTTATTGGGTTCATTGTAGAATCTATACCGAGTCATAAAAGCTTTGAGGTGCTCTTTACTTTACCCTCAGAAAGAGTTGAACAGGAGGCAGAGGAGATGGTTAGAGTTGGTGAATGATTATGATGCGGAGTTGATTTATCATGAGGGAAAAGCAAATGTTGTGGCAGATGCTTTGAGTAGAAAGACCAGTCATTCATTAAATGCTCTTAGTACTTTACCCGATGAACTAGTAACCGAATTTCAGAAGCTGAAGATACAGTTTGTTGGGAAAGGATTTGATTATCTTGGTGCTTTGACTGCGGAACCTGATTTCTATCGGGAGATTCGTACTTGTTTACCGGAGGATGCTACTTTCATCGCCATACGAGCAAAAATACTACTTGGGCAAGCTAAGGATTGTGTGGTAGATAATGATGGCTACCTTCGTTACCATGGTAGAATGTATGTTCCGAGAAGTGCCGAGTTGAGGAAGAGAATACTTGATGAATCTCACCTTTCTCCTTATTCTATTCATCCTGGCGGTGACAAAATGTATAAAGATTTGAGACCACAGTTTTGGTGGCCTAGGCTGAAGATTGAAGTAAAGGAGTATGTTAGTAAATGTCTTACTTGTCAGAAGGTGAAGATCGAACATCAAAGACCCGGAGGTTTGCTACAACCTTTGGAAATTCCTCTTGGAAATGGGGAGTCTATTTCTATGGACTTTTGTGATGCCTTACCTAGGGGCTTCCTAGTGGCAAGGATGCCATCTGGGTTATTGTTGACCGTCTAACCAAGTGTGCCAGATTCGTGCCTATCAAAGAAACTTGGAAGATAGATGCTTTAGCTGGTGCCTATGTGAAAGAGATAGTACGCTACCATGGAGTTCCTAAAGATATAGTTTCAGATCGTGATCCGAGATTCTGTTTCCGATTCTGGACGGCTTTACAAGAAGCCATGGGTAGTAAATTGTTGATGAGCACAGCTTTTCATGCCGCTACTGATGGTCAGACCGAGAGAACGATCCAAACTTTGGAAGATCTTCTTCGGTCTTGTGCTTTAGACTTTCATACATCTTGGGAGAAGAGTTTGCCTTTGGTGGAATTTTCTTATAACCACAGTTATCATGCTTCTATCAAGATGTCACCATATGAGGCTTTATACGGTAGGAAATGCCGTAGTCCGGTTTGTTGGGATCAAGTTCAGGATGATCATATGTTGAGTCCCGACATAGTTACTGAAACAATTGATCAAGTTCAAGTCATTCGAGAGCGAATGAAAGCCGC
This sequence comes from Heliosperma pusillum, assembly GCA_022085475.1. NCBI lineage: Eukaryota > Viridiplantae > Streptophyta > Magnoliopsida > Caryophyllales > Caryophyllaceae > Heliosperma > Heliosperma pusillum. The sequence continues at coordinate 10,864 of JAIUZE010003968.1, forward strand.
TCAAGATAGACAGAAATCTTATGCCGATGTTCGTCGTCGACCACTTGAATTTGAGGTTGATGATCGGGTATTCCTTAAAGTGTCACCAATGAAAGGAGTGAAACGGTTTGGAGTGAAAGGAAAGTTGAGTCCTAAATATATTGGACCGTTTCGCGTGCTTAAAAGAGTTGGTCCCGTTGCTTATCGTTTGGAACTACCTCCGAACTTGAGTAAAGTTCATGATGTGTTTCATGTTTCGCAATTGAAGAAGTATATCAGTGATCCGAGTCATATTATTCAAGAAGAAGTGTTGGACTTGGAACCTAATTTGGCTTTGGAAGAAAGGCCGATTCGTATACTTGAAAGGGCTAACAAGCAACTCAGAAACAAGGTGGTACCCTTAGTTCGTATCCTTTGGCGTTGTGGAAACGTTGAATCAGAAACTTGGGAACCCGAAGCTAAAATGTTAGCTAAATATCCCAAGCTCTTTGCTTGAGGTAAATTTCTTTCTTTCCTCTTTCTATTCGATTTATTCTATTGAATATCAGTTCTTATAGGAAGATCATTAGAAGCTTTAGTTAGAAATTTTAGGCATAGATAGTAGAGTTATTACCTTTACTATGAAGTTTTTGAACTAAAAGCTTTTGAAAATATTTTATGATTTCAAGTATTTTACCGTCAAGGAGTGTTGAGACTCGTTATTGGAGACGTTCGATAACTAGTTTTCTCATTTATTGATGCGAAAATGTATCTTTTGAGTCTTTGACTTGGGACGTCGATGTTCTTAACCGTGGACGAGAACCTTCCGTTCCATTGATAAGACCCTATATTTTTATTACAAGTATTTTCTTAACAGTTTTGAATTGACCTACATATATGTCACATTACTTCTTCTAAGTTTTGAGGACGAAACTTTTTAAAAGGAGGGGTGATTGTAACAACCCGAAAAGTACCCAATTTTTCTAGTAAAAATGTTTTACGATTACTTTTCAGCAAAGTTAAGTTTAAAATAGAATTTATTGTTTCGAGTCGTATTTGGAAATTCCGAGTTCGTATTTGGAATTTCTGCGAGATTTCATGAAAATCCCGTTTTAAGTCATCTTTGACTTTTCTTGACTTTTAAGTCGTCTTTGACTTTTCTTGACTTTTTAAAGTCGTCATTGACTTTTCTTGACTTTTAAGTCGTCATTAACTTTTCTTGACTTTTAAGTCATCTTTGACTTTTCTTTACTTTTAAGTCGACTTTGACTTTCGTTGACTTTTTCCGACTCGCCTTGTAATTTTGAAGATCGAAATTTTATTTAAAAAAATAATATTTTTAATTTATTTTTATTAAGATTTATTGGGATTTATGAAAATTTAATATAATTATTTTGAATTTATTTGGAATTAAGGAATAACTTTTACGGTTTTAACCCGAACGTCATTTAACTATTCCCGAGTCATCGTAAATCCCGAAACAAATCCGAAACCCGACTTTGGCATGAGTCACACGCCCATGTCATCTTTTTCCACTCACTTTAGGATATTTTCATTCTTTTTATTAAACTAATAATAATATCTTAGATATTTATAACTTTATCGACCCGTCAACGAAAATTACGCAAATCGTTTACAAAACAGACCCGACAATCACCAAGCCACACGGCTCCTCTTCCTCTAATAGGGCTAGATATTTTCATTTCTTTTCATTAATATAACATAAGATCTAGATATTTAATTTAATTAACTTAATATTTAATTAATTATCTTATTATAATAATAAAACCCGAGTCAATTCCGTAACAACAATTTCAAAACCCGACTCATTATTTCTTCTATATGTACACGGCTCACACTCCATCATTACTCACCAACAACTTTTCATTTTACAATCAATCAAATTAAGATCTAATTAACACTTTCTTTAATCGTTCTTCGTCGTTCTTGAGAGTTCTTCATCGTTCTTGAGCAAAATCGTCACAAAACATTCGTTACTTGTTCAAATCCGTCCTAACTTATATTTCTAGAATCTCCTCTTCGCTCTCCATATTCAAGTACGGTTTATTTTCAATTCCGGCAAAATCGTTTTCAACACTTTAATTATGGAAAATCAAGTTTTTAATTCTAATAATGTTTTTCTTGTCATTTCTTATAGGGGAAGATTTTGAAGACGACTTTGGTGACTCGTATATTTTAGGAGAAGATTAGAAGACGGGTTTCTTATTTTTATTTACTTCTTATTTTGGTGCTAATTGGTTTTGCTAGCTAAAGTAACGATTCCGAGTTACTCGACGATTTAATGTTACATATCCTTGGTTTCTTTTGTTTTTGTTCATATTATTGTTATTTATGATTGTTGGTAATAACATGATAAGTAGTAATTATTTGTATGTTGTATGGAATTTTTATGACATGTTTTGGTTCTTGACATATTTGGATGAGTTGTTTAAAATCATGATTTTTGTATGATGATGGTTGAATTGGATGTTTAAAAAATGGATGTTGTTAATTAAAAACATGTTAGAATTAATTTGGAATTGTGGTTGTTTGAACCGTGGGGAATGGCCGGAAAAACCAGCCCAAACCGGCCGGTTCAGGCCCGGTTCAGGCCGGTTCAGGCCGGTCCAGCCCGGTCTGGATTTGGTCCGGGGATGGTCCTTGGGTGTTGGGTCGATACTTGATTGTTTTGTTGTTGTTTTGACGGGTTTTAAATATGTTAAGCATGCGGGAAATTATTAAGAAACGGTTTTATAAATGTCGACCAAAAACTGGCCAAAACAGCCCGTGGGCCAAACCAGGCCCGGTTCATTTCGGCCTAGTCAGGCCGGTCCAGTCCTTGACCCGTGAGATATTTGGACTTGTGACGGTTTTCGGGTTTATCGTTATTATTATATTATGTTTTGTAATATTTAACAAGTGGGAAAGTTAATAAGTAAAATATTTAATTAAAAAGTTTTTCATAAATTATTATTTCTCACATGTTAGAAATTATAATACAAGATTGTAGTTTAATTTGATATCCTTTAAGTCAAACGGATTTTTCGTAAGATTTAATAATTCACATGTTAGAAGTTTTAATAAAATAAACATGTAGTGAATATGATGATTTTATGTTCAAGTCTATGTGGTAAAGACTCTGTTTCTAGCCGGTTTGACCAAACGGGTTTGGTCAAACTAAGATCTAGTCAGCCCCGTTTGACTGATGACCCGTCGCGGGACTCGGGTCGGGGATTTGTCTTCAGGTAAGGTTTTATTTAATGAATGAATGAATGAGCCTTAGTAGATATGAGGCGATATGATATTTGAATATGATTTATGTGCAATTAGTCACATGATAGGAAGTTTTTCCCGTGACTGTTTAATTATATGGTTGGTGTCGTGTTGACTACGTACCCATAGAGAATTATGAGTATATGGCGTCTTGACCATTCTAATTCTAAATGAGTAGCTTGGACCATGACATTGATAGGCCTTACTATCTTTAACGAGTATATAGTTCACTGCTTGATAGCTTTTGTGTCACTGGCTTGGGCCTTTTGATACCAAGCCGGGGGCATGGATCCTAAGAGTTCCGCTTTGGGAAGGGAGCCAGCTTAAGTACTAGCCATCTCTGCTTAGGGGGTCGCCTATCAGAGTTTCTCATGTACGGTTATGTAATGAGACAGGGAATGGGTTAGCTGTTGTCGATAGGTCTGATCAGTCTAGGGCTAGGATGTTTTCCTACCTTGTGGTATAGACTCGAGTTACAGAAGTCGACTATTGACGGTTCTAAGAACTTATGCCTGTTTGTAGACGTATTGGTCTTTCATGTTTGATGATTCTATGAGTTTTAGAAGTGAGATGCAAGCCGGCTGAAATTGATAGAGTTGGGATTAAAGGTTGTTAACTGATTCACATTGATTACGTGTGATTAGGGTTTTGAGTGTCTAACGGCCATGTTTCTGAGAGGAACCTCTGAGCTAGCATACCAGCTTCCCTACCTCGAGTGATAGTTTATTATCGGTTTCACATGATAGCTTTCACATGCTAGGTTATTTGTTAGTTATCTGTTTCATAACATGAAAAGCATATCATATATGTTAAAGTTTTGTATTGTCCATATACATTGCTTTTATGTTATTCATGTTTTATTAAACTCGACATTTCGGGCTGGGAGAACTCGGAGTTACTCCCCACTGACTGTGGCTTCCGTGTTTATATTTAATGCGGTCGAATAGGTGGTGATGCATACTTTGGGTACATTGACGAGCTAGCGAGCGAAGTATTTACCTTGGACCTATATTCGGTTCTTAGATTGTATATTATTATACACTCTTTTATTTCTGTATTTATACGGGAGATATGTCTCCCGTCTTGTATAATTCTTATGTAAAATATTAGTTTCCTTTTTGTATGAACCTTTTTATTTATGACACCCTTTGTTATGTATTAAATTATTTTTTTTCTTTCCGCAAATTTGAGGGTGTCACAGACATGTTAGGATCATGAACAAGCACACAAGACTCCACATGATTGCAATTGTCATGAAACATTTTATCATTCTCTAATAAAGGCATAGAAAGTTCATTCACATCATTTTCCAAGGAAAAAGTGTCATTAGGCAAAATCACATTATCAAGAGATGATACATTAACAACCACACTAGACTCCACAAAACCATCATGATTAGCCTCAAAATTAGTACAAGAGAAATCACCACGCATATAAGAGTCAAAGCAATTGTAATCATCATCATCAAAGACATACACATTTCCTCCAATAGAAGAGAACTCATGCACAACATGTTTCAGAGAAGGAGAATCAACATGGGCAATTGCATTATCAAGAAAAGGCACATTAACATTGGGAACAAACTCACAAGACTCAACAAAATCACTATCATTATCACTCAAGACATTATCATTAGACTTCTCAAAGTTTTCAAATTTCATAGAAGTATGAGCAACATTGTTGATGTATTGATTTGTTGTTTCAATGAATTGTCCCATCATGATCTCAAGGTTGGATTTAGGAGGTGGGGTATTCAAATCCCATTCACATGTTTCATTAGCCAACCTTCTAAAAACTTCCCAATTTTCCAAATAATTTGTCTCACAAAATTGACCACAACATATAGAATCGACAATGGCCCAAGTTTCTTGATTCACGCCATAATACACAACAAGGCAAAGTTCCCATGTTTCAAAACAATAAGAAAATTGAGCAACATGTTCACCAAGTCTATCAAAATATCTATAAAAAGGCTCATGCTCAAATTGTGGAAAATGAAAACTAACCATCATCACAAGCAACAAGTAACAAATACAAAGTCTAACAAATCTAAGAGTACACTAATATCAATTCGTTAACCTCCCCGGCAACGGCGCCATTTTTGACGCGGGGTTTTTGTGTCGCCTTCCCCCGGCCAAAACAAATTTATAAACTCAACTAAGCTAATGTAGTAGCGGTAGTCGAGGTCGATCCACAGGGAGGTCAAGGTCAAGTACTAGTTCGTCTCAAATTAGAGGTTAGCTACGCAAATCAAAAAGTGGTAAAAATTAAGCTAAAATCTAAACTAATAAATAACTAAACAAGTAACAGAAATAACGGATTAAATAATAAAGAAAGGCCTAGGGTCCGATCAAGTCTTAGTTCATGGGTTGCAACGGTGGGTAGTTTATCAACAAGTGGTGGAATATGGGTTCAAGTGGGACAACGTCATCTAACTATCTAACCCTCCCGAGTATAGGTAGCCTCTAGGGTCGATAAAAGGTCCCACTCCCATGGATAACCCCTACACGAGTCCAAGGCATTTCGGGTCAACATTTAGGTCCCAAATAGGGTCTTTCCAGCTCCCGCGGATGAAATCCCCTAGCCAAAAGATAGAGTCTCTTTAAGGGGTCTCGCTCCCGCGAATGACCCACTTAGAGTCGATCCCCAAATCTACCCAAGCCCACTACCGTAGGCCCAACTCCCGTTGATAGCCTCAGTAGCCCCTAAGTCGGCCCAACTCCCGTTGATAGCCTCTAAGGGTTGAACAAGAGTCAAATAAGGGGTCAATACAAAACACCCAACCAAAAACAATCACCCATAAACCACTACTTGCTAATTTAACCAATCACCAATCAAAACCCATTATTAGACTTAATCGGACTCTAGAAAGGGTCACTACTCACTAAGCATAACTAGTCTAACATAAAACACAATAATAATTATTCTAAACATAAGACTAAACATGAAAAAGTATAAAGATTTAAACTTTAAACTAATGTATTACTAAACTAGAAGAACAAACAACAATAAATGAAAAATAACAATAATAAAGAGAGATAAGAAATTAAATACTAAACTTTGAATTTGAATGATATAATATGGTAGAATTAGTATTGTAACACAAAACGATATGAACTTGACTATAATTAATCTACTCTAAACTAAATTAATTGAGTAATATTTGAGAGAAAACTACCTATGAACCCTAAATAAAATCTGAAAAATGGAGGCTCCCCTATAAATTGAGGTTTTCTTCTATTTATATGGTAGTATATGTAAGGGCAAGATTGTAAAATTGAGGACCAATTAAAAAGACAAAATAAACAAACAAATAAAGAAAAAGGCAAAAAGCTAATGTCCTTTCTTCAGCTATCTTCACTAGGGCTGAGCAAAAAAGTCCGAACCGAATTTTTTAACCGAAACCGAACCGAAAACCGAAAAATGGACTCCGTATTTTCGGTTTTTTTGGTTCGGTTAACCGAACCGGATTTTTTTATGAAAAACCGGAGCGGATTCGGTTCATAGAAATTTCAAAGCAGGTACCGGTTTATGAACCGGTTTATTTTTTTTAGAAAAAAAAAAAAAACTCAGTCTTCCAAGCAAACAGTCGGTCCAAACAATAACAATCTCAAATTCCCATTTCATTTTTCAAGTTTCCATAAATTAGTAAAATAGTAAGTCAACAAATCAATAAAGAAGTTGAAGTTAAATAGGGTTATTACCAAAAAAAGATGAAAAACCGGTTATGAAAACCGGTGCGGATAAACCGGTTTTCGATTTCGGTTTTAAATTTTTTTAAAAACCGGTTAACCGAAAAAATCCGGTTCGGATCCGGTTTTGAAAAAAATTGATTTTTAAAACCGGTTAACCGCTCCGGTTTTGCAAACCGGAGAGGATAACCGGTTTTGCTCAACCCTAATCTTCACGTGACCAAGCAAACAATGGTCAAAATAAGACCAAAATCTCAGCCCTCAAGCCATTCATCAAATACGCACGGAGATGAGAGTTCCGCACGGTCAAACTCGCACAGGTCCTTCCTCTCTGATTCGGTTTCGCACGGCCGCTTGTGTACTGCACGGCTGATTGCGCACGGTCACTACCTCCCTGCCTTCGATGCGCACGGTAGTTGAGTTTCGATATCGGAATGCGGCAAGACGATTTCTTGGTCACCATGGTGACTGCGCGTTGACGGACAAAAGATAGAGCCATGGTGGTGCGTTTGATGGGCTCCGATGTCGGGTTTTCGGGTTTATGAGCGGAGGAGATTGGTGAAGAACATTGAAATGGTGGTGGGTTAATTGTAAAAATGGTAAAGAGTTCATGGAAATTAATGGAGGTTTATATGGCTAAATGGCTATGTAATTGAAGTGGAGGTGGAGTTTCTAAACGGTGAGTGGAAATCAATTGATTTTGGTGTATTCATTTCTCAACTTGACTTTTCTTTACATGATTCATCTTCATGTCCGCAATTTGACTCCGTCTCAACTCGTCTTATCACATGGACGTGTTTCCTACAAAGTGAAATAACCAAGGCAATACCCAAAATCCCGGAAACTAATATATATTGACACAAATTAATATGAGACCACTACTATTCTATTTTCTTACGAAATGAGCGAATAATAGTAACTCGAGTCACTAATTAGACTAAATAAGAGATAAAATGTAGGGTAAAATCGAGTAAAATATTGTGTTATCACAGCCATAGAAGACAAAGGAGGCACTGGAAAGCTCATTGGTATAGGAGCTGTTTTGTGGCTGCTATATATCACATATGGAATGAGAGAAATGCAAGGGTATTCAAGGGGATTGAAAGAGCTCCAAGTCGACTTGTTCATGAGATTAAAATGGATGTATGTACTCGAATTCTTAGTAAAGCTAAGGTCAAGAACTATGATTTCATAGTTTGTAGATTGAATAGGGCTTGATTGGCCATAGTGGCTATCTTTTTTGCTTGAGTCTTGTATCCTTATTTTTTTTCCTTGAAGGATGAATTAAGGACTTACATTTTTGTGCAAAAAATAAAAAATAAAAATAATAATAATAATAGAATTGAGGGTTGAATCACTGTTCATTGTTGTCCACCTTCACAATGACATTTTTGTTTGTAGTGCTTAATTGGACTTCATCTTCATCTTCAACTTGAGACTTTTCTAGGGTACGTTTAGCGGGCGTCATGTTCAATACACTTGACACAGACTCGTCCTCAATGGTGCTTTGCACAGATTCCTGCCACGCATTAAACACATATGATCCACAAATATGCAATCGAATTCATTTTATCAGTTTTTGTTTTATAATAAATGGGCTATGAGATATGAGTCATTACCTTTTCCCTATCAGTTTGTATTACGCTTTCATCACGTGAATCCCCTCCTAAACTACTTTTCTGTGGTATTTAATCATACGACAACTGTTAGAGTTTACACTATGCGGTGGAACTTTGAATTATAAGCTCGTATATTATATAGCAAATACAAACCTCAGATGGCTTAGATGTTTCAAGAAATTTTTCTATCAGAGTAGTGTCTTCAGATATTTTGTTGACACCATAAGATTTCCACCCCTTTTCCAAGTTATACTTCTCATCGACCTTGATTTTGAATAAAAACCTCCTATTAAGTAATACATTAAGTTCACTGGGATGTGTATCCTGTTCGTTTCGGTGGAAAAGAAAAGCATTTGATTATATATTATTTATTACAAATAATCAATAGATTGTGTCACTCATTAGATTTAAATGGCATACCTTAACTTGGTTATCTCTCAACTGCTTTGCTGACTGTTTTATCAAATCATTAGAATGAGTATCGAATAATATAAACGTAGCATTTCCAGTTTCGTCAACAACATTAACTCTTACTTTGTACCTATATCATTGATATTAGAAATTTTGTAAGCTATGAAATTGATAGATATAACAAAGCTATAATTTATGCAATACATCAAAAATATTAATATCCGTTGTTTTGGTCACGTGCAAAGAATAATGTGTATTAATAAAATAGTAGACCTTAAAAAAATAGAAGCACCTTAGAGCGACAAATTTAACATGTCCTTCACACTTGCCGGTACAAAGCCATTTTTCTGTGTCATCTAACTCCACTGAAGATCTACATGTTCTGCAGCTCTCTAGATACCATTTAAAGTTGGTATCAATTGTAGTAATGGTTGCCAATGTAACAAAGTACCCCTCCTATAAAACATAAAATTGGAAATAAGAGATTAAGGGAGACTTGAGCTATTAAACATTTTTCAAATATTTGTCCTAAAAGGGGCACTTAATGAGTATATTAGCATACCTCTTGAATCTCTCTAATTTCAGCAAGTGTGCGTCGAACAGATAATTCAAGAAGCTCATTAGCAATTGTCTCCGAGTGGCTTGAAAGTTGTGTTAGCATTGGCGATGACGGCTTAAAACCTACCTCCGCCCTTGTGAAACAACAGGTAAACCATCTATAAATTAGTCTTCATAATTATATATTTTATTTTATGTTGTGCAGTTGTTTGTCAAAGAACAACCTTCTGATGAAATCACGAACTTCTGGTATTTCCGGATCAATTAGTATCCTTGAACAAAGTGAGTTCGATAGGCTAGAATCTGCAGCCATATTTATCCATTAGTGTGAAAGACGATATATGATATTATAAGTAATCTATTTGTAATACATTACCTCTGAAAGTCTTAATCTTGGCATAGCGAATGATAATTATCGGACAATGTTTGTCTAGATCGCCAGTATTGTTACTCAGTTGTTCAGCGATATTTTGCCAAAGGGTGCATATCAATGTTTGTCCTCTACAGTATGTATTAAAATATGTTAGTTTACATTCATTATTTTTAAATACATTTAATGATTTAAAAGTTAAGAGTACATACTCGCAATCAAGCAACCTAATTTGCAATGATTTTAAGTCATTTAAACTCACGTCTATCTGACTTTTGGAAACCAGTTGACCGATAACATCTGTGTTAAAAAAAATATATATTTGTTAGATTGAGAACGGTTAGAAAGTAGAAATTTATGTGCAGTATCTATAATTTTTCATTCCAACTAAAGAATTTGCATCAAGTTTGTTTTCTATGATGTCAGTGAAAGAAGTAAATTCCATGGCACGGTCAGGAATGATCACTTCAGTGGCAGTTGAGAGAACGGTCTTTGCAAGGAACAAAATGTTATAGGAATGCTTAGTAACCCGATATTCTCCTGTGCTACAAATGACACTGAAATTTGTAAGATATCGGACTTCACCCTCTTTGACTAATGGCTTATATTTGAATATGTATTTTTTTTGGTACAGTAGCATGTATGTAGTCTGGGTTGCACGAAAACGGACACGGACACGGACACGGACACGGGACACGGCACTTCAAAAATTTTAGGACACGGACACGGCAAAAAAAATTCAATATACATATTAAAATAAAGGGAATTTGAAGAACATTATAACCATCATCTAAATTTTGATCAATTAAATGCCACAAAGTCGGAAATGACCAATATTAATATCTTATACGTTAAAATCAAACATGTCTTACAAACTACAAAGTTTCAAATTACAAACCCAAAATTAAAATGAACAAAGTCTTACAAAATAAACAAAAAGCATAAAAAATCCAAATTACAAACCCAAATTAGAGTCTTACAACACCATCAAGTCTCATTACCCGACCCATTATCATCAAACTCATCAATTTCATCATCACCAAAGAGCATCATTTCCATGTCGGGCTCATCAAGAGAAAGGTTGGCCACATCAAGACAACCAACATCATCAAGATTATCATGCTCATCTCCACCAACATCCCACATCTTGGTTCTCCCCTTGATATACTCTTCACTATTTCTAGAAAGCAAACGTAAATTATTATGAACTCTTACCAAGTCTTCGGCTCGTTTTGAAGTAAGCTTGTTTCTAGCACAAGAGTGAATAAACTTGTAGATGCTCCAATTTCTTTCACTGCAAGAAGAAGAAGAAGGTTGGCCTAACAACTTGAATGCCAAACCTTGAAGATTAGGCGCAATGGAACCATAAGTAGCCCACCAATGCTTTGCTTCCATTAAAGACACATCTTCTACACATTCCAAGTCTTTAAAGATGTCATTATCTCTTCTCGAAAAGATGGCATACTTGGTGTTGGCTTTTCTTCTATCATCCGCACATGGGAAAAGTCTCCTAAAACAAGATAATCTTGAAGAAGAGACTTCATGATCAACATGTGGAGCAACTCGGCCGGGAACTTCATCAAGCCACTTTTGAGTATAAAACCTTAGAGAAAAAAAAGGTATTATGGATTATGAAAATATATCTAAAAAAACAACAAAGTAAGAATGGTAAAAAAACAAGATAAGTTAGTAATAGTTACCTTGGAACTAATGAATGTGCCACGCTATGTAGAGGAGTGCTAGTTTTACTCCAACGACTTATAAGAATGCTTTGTACCACTTTGAAAAAAGTGGACTCTTCACTTGCACACTTATGCTCATGCTTGTATATTGCCTCTTTGACCTTGAAAGTCATAACCTCCCACCTCTCATATACCAAATGAAGTGAAGATCTATCGGTGTCACAATCTCTTATCATGTTGTAGATAGGACGCGTGAAATCAAGGATATAATCAACCTTGTCCCACCAACCATCATCTAAGACCTTTTCCCTCACAAGTATAGCTTGCCCACGATGATTTTCTCGGTAAGTAGTCCACGCCTCACTAACTACCATTGATTGCAATGAGGTTTTGAGAAGTTTCATTCTCTTAAGCATGACAACAATAGAAGAAAATCTTGTGTCGGCAACGGAAAGCAATTTCAAAGGAGAAAACTTATTGAAAATGGCTAGCCTCATCGAATGGGTCATTATATAGTTCTTTATAACTAAAGCATCTAGATGAATATCCGTTATCCAATGACACTCAATATACGTTTCTTCATTATTAGAAGTGTTTTTAACCGCACAAATATTTTTCAAGGCAAGATTAAGAGTATGGACAACACATGGCGTCCAATATATATGTGAATATCTTCCCTCAATTAGCTCCCCCGCACCTTTACAATTACTTGCATTATCCGTTAACACTTGCACAACATTTTGATCACCAACCTCATCTATTACCTCACTTAGCAAAGTGGCAATATACTCTTTGTCCTTTACCTCACCCGAACAATCAACCGCTTTTATGAACATAGGACCACTTTCACAAGCAACCATGACATTGATCAAAGGTCTCCTTTGTGAGTCACTCCAACCATCACTTACTACACTAACTCCTTTCTCTTTCCAAGTACTCTTAATAGGCTCTAACAACCTCTCAACATTTTCTTTTTTTTGTTGAAGCAAGGTTGTTCTCAACTTATTATATCCCGGAGGAACATAGCTCGGAATGGAGTTGGAAGCGGCAAAAGAGTAAGACCTCACATAATAAGGATTCCTTGCAAGATTGAAAGGCAACCCTCCCGTGTAAAACATTCTAGCAATTTCCGCATCCAAATGGTTACGAGCTTGTATATTAAAAGATATAGGAATAGTATTGGTGGATTTTCTTTTCTTACCAAATTGAATATTTGGTTGTCTAGATCTAATATCGGAGGAAGAAGTTTCATTACGAAAAAGAGGAACTTTTGGTTTTGAAGCTCTTTTTTTAGCCTCCGCAGCATCATCTAATTTTGTCAATTTAACTAGATCATCGTTTGACACTTTCTCACAAACACTAACTCCCTTCCCCGGAATTTTCAACAAGTGAGCCCTCACTCTAGTATAAGTGCCACCCTTAACAATTTTACAAAAGTGACATTTAAAATTGGCATTACCTCCACCTATTGTTATTTTTTCCCCCTTATCAACAAATCTCCACAAAGGATTATCCTCAATGTCATCACTTTGAGCACTAACACTACCACCACTAGAATCCATAATATATTGTCTGCAAAATATGATAACAATTGCAAGTATAATTGGAGCACAAATAATGGTTTGATTGATACAAATAAATTCAGCATATCACAAATCAGCATATCACAAATTCAGCATAAATGGCACAAATAAATGGCATTTAAAGTCAACATATCACATCTTATTTAAAGCCATTTATGCACAAATACAACCATTTATGCACAAATCACAAACACAGCCAAATTCAAAGCAAGCAAAACAAATTCAGCATAAATGGCACAATTCACAGATGCAAGTTCACAAATTCACAAAGCACAAATTCACAAACCTTGATTATCTATGACTATGAGTCTATGAGTATAACTAATTAGAGAAAAGCAAGCAAAACCCTAGAATAAGAAATTAGGGAAATAAGAAATTAGGGAAATCAGAAATAAGGTTTACCTGAAGGCAGCGACGGGCCGGCGGCAAGGAGGAGGCTGGCGGAGACGGATTCGCTGGCGGCAGAGGCGGCGAGGAGTAGACTAGCGGCGACGGCGGCTCGGAGCTGGCGGCGACGGGAAAGGGGGAAAGAAATTGATACGTTGGTTGAATGACTGCCTTTGGTGAAATGGTGGGTTTTTGAAATAATATTAGGGATTTATTGTTAATGCCGTGTCCAATCAATACGGGCCGTGTCCAATTTTTTTAGGACCGTGTCCGACACACCTTTTTTAAAAAAAAAACCAAGGACACGGTTTTTGAGGTGTCCGACACGTTTGGAGCCGTGTCCTAGGCGTGTCCGTGTCCGACACCGTGTCGGACACGCGGAGGGCATATTTTGGCCGTGTCCGTGCAACCCAGTATGTAGTTACCCTGCAAAAATAGGGAAGCATACGTAAACTAAATAATTGATTATATTCAAGTAAAAATACAGTTTTTTATGTAGCTATAATTAGCGTTTTTACCTCAGAATCAGTGATTATAAAATCAAGGTTAATGACTACTCCAGTTTTTGGAATAACTTGCTCGCATGAGTATATGATACGGCATTTGATTTTCCATGACCCTTTCTCAGGTGTGATTGCCCCAATCATATCAATATATGTCGATGAAGCCATAACTCCTTAAGAATGTTTTGGTATATATTTTGCGTATGGTAATGTTTGGTTGTATACGTTGAATTTATATTGAACGCATAAAGGAAGAGATAAGTATGCGTAATAGCTTGCAGTTTATTTTATGTTAGATTTGAATATAAAATACATAATATTTGAAAGATTTTTTTAAAGATCCTATTGATTGAAGTAATATATGCTAGGCGTATATTATCAGAAACCCTATTAATATCTTTGGTAGTTAGCTTGTATTTTTATTATTGAATATTAAAAATGTATTGAGTGATTGATAATTTTATATTTTGTATTATTTCGGTATAGATTTGAATATAAAATATATAATTTTTGAAATATCTTTTTGCAGATCCGGTTGATTGAAGTAATATGTACTTGGAGTATAATATTAGAAAACCTTTTAATATCTTTGGTAGTTAGCTTGTAATTTTTATTATTGAAGATATCAGTGATTAGTTTAATATTGATTTTGTATTGGCTGATTTTGTATTGGGTGATTGATAACGTTATATATGGCAAAGGATAATCGTAATATTTATCAGTATATACGTACAATATTTTTGTCCAAAGCTTATTTTTCATTGGAGAAGCAGGTTAGCCTTTGCACGTTTTACAATATTTTTCATTGGAGAAGCATATGTTGACTTTGTATATTGGGCAATGAGATGATATGATAGAAGATATTTTCCTAATTTAATGATTCAGCCAATTGTTTGAATTAGTAGCATTTAGTAGCATTAGAGTTAGGCGGAGAAATGCATTCCAAGGAGCAGCCACGGTAGGACACGTGGCATAGTAGTTGTTCTTTTATAGTTCTGATATAGATACTGTATTCGATTAATTTATTTGAAACTTCACAATATTTCATATAAAGTTCACGTAGTAACCTTTCTATAATATATAATTACACGTAAAATTAAATTAAAGACGAGTATTTCACAGTATTTTTTTAAAAATCTTATATTATTTGTTAGTACTTTACACATAAAATAAAAAAAATACAAGACGAGTATTTTATTAACGAAATATAATCCCCTAATTGAAGATATTATTGACGAAATTGACCATATTTGAATCTGAAAAAGATTTATTAACTTAAAAAACGAAAATTAAGATGATTCCTAAATTATAGCCTTGATTGGTTTTTCATTATTGATGATTCCTAAAAATAATTAAGACCAATTGTTATTAATTCGTTTTCATTAACTGTATTCAATTAATTTATTTGAAATTTCACAATAATTCATATAAAATTCACGTAGTAACCTTCCTATAATATATTAATTACACATAAATAAAAATTAAAGACGAGTATTGATGATTCATGTAGTATTGATAAAATTAAGGACGAGTATTTCACGTAGTAACCTTCCTATAATATATAATTACACATAAAAATAATTAAACAAGATATTATTTGTTAGTACTTTACACATAAAATAAAAAAATACAAGACGAGTATTTTATTAGTGAAATATAATCCCCTAATTTAAGATATTATTGAAGAAATATAATCCCCTAATTGAAGATATTATTGACGAAATTGATCATATTTGAATCTGAATAAGATTTATTAACTTAAAAAACGAAAATTATGATGATTCCTAAATTATAGCCTTGATTGGAGCCAGTAATTAGTTTCCATAATGGAGTAGTGGGTGCCAATTTAAATTTTAAAAATCAACAATTGACTATAATTAGAAAAACTAAGGAATATTTAAAACTAAGTGCATATGAAAGCATTGAGAAATATGTGTATCAGTGGTAAGGGAAGATTGCATGGCAACTAATGTGCAATTGGTCATGAGTTATATTCTTCTTATAGTCTTTTGGCGTATATTTTTTCTTTTTCCTTTTACTTTTTATCATTCTGCAAGTGATCGCGAGTTTTAAATTTTAGGAGTTCTATATATTTTAAAAAAAAAATCATAACAAGATTTATTTTTCAAATATTAAATATAAATAAGTCATTTTATTATTCAATTCAGGTTTGATATTATCATCTTATATTCATTATTTATTATTCAAATTTTATTTTATTATCCCCTAATTGAAGATATTATTGACCAGATTTATAATAAATAAACAAATATAAAGAAATGAGAATCCATTTTTATAAAAAAGAAACAAAGAGGAAGAGATGATAATTCTAAATAACGGCAAAACCTAGAAAGTTTAAACTTTAAAACTACATGACATGAAATAAATCCTACTGAGTGTTTGGAGGTGTATTAGGAATGACCCTTCTTCGTCGCAGTGTTGGCTGCGAAGTTGATGATCATATTTATATACATATTTTATGCCTCCCTAGATGCAATTAAATCGATTACCGTCTTTCCTTGCTTATTTCTATGCTATTTTAGCTAGAATATAGATTCTGCCGCTTTTGTTATGTTTTAATGCAGATTGGATGCATTTGGAGCTTTTTGAGATGATATGGAGCATGGCGGAGTTGGATCGTAGAAGCTAGGCACGGGAATCGAGGAAGAAAAGAGAAGAAATGAAGAAAAGAGGAAGAAACGAGCTAAATGAAGTCTGCTCGATCGAGCAGTCTACAAGTGCTCGATCGAGTCGGTATCAGGTCTTGCTCGATCGAGCAGAAGGCCTTGCTCGATCGAGCAAGTTAGTATTTCGGCGCTTTTTCGAGTTTTCCTTAATTTTAACCTAATTAGTAGGATCTTTTGTAATATAAAAAGAAAGCTCGTCTCATGTCTTATGCTTTTATATTCAGATACATGCTTTCTTAGGCTTTAGAATACTTTTAGGGTTTAAATCAGAAACTTTAGTTTAATTTACTTTTCCGCTGGATTTGATTCATCAAAGACGATTGTCTTTAGTTCAACTTGTATTCGGTATTTCTCAATCTTTCTTAGTTATTTATTTAATTGTCTTCTTGTTCCTTAATTATTCTTTGTTCATCCTTTCATTGTTGTTAATCATGTTTACTTTAATTATTATTGTTGTTGTTAATATCGTTATGAGTAGCTAATTCTTTCTAGGGTTGAAAGGGGATCTAGGATTGTTAGAAGGGGTAGATTAATTAATTGAATTGCAATTGC
Source organism: Heliosperma pusillum (assembly GCA_022085475.1). Classification (NCBI taxonomy): domain Eukaryota; kingdom Viridiplantae; phylum Streptophyta; class Magnoliopsida; order Caryophyllales; family Caryophyllaceae; genus Heliosperma; species Heliosperma pusillum. The sequence continues at coordinate 28,139 of JAIUZE010003968.1, forward strand.
ATGGTTATCGTTTGATTATCGTTTTAATTCTAGTTGTTTGATTACTGGCCAGGATTAATTAACTAGTCTCGCAAATTAGGATTGACACCGACCGGGTTAAGACTAATATAGGCTACGATAATTGAATAGAACTCGTTTAATGATAGCGATCGCATGTTAAATTGTAGATCTAAAGGGCATAATTGAATCGACCGATCTTGTGACCTTAGATAACTTTATTGCATGATAGTTGATTTTATCCCTACCCCTGAACAATAATCCTAGTGAACCTGAGACCCTAGACTTTTAATCTCATTGTTTTCAACCTTATTAGTTTGTTATTGCTTATAGTTAGTTATTACTTATTATTAGTTGTTATTATTATTGTTATTAGTTGTTATTGTTTACTTTAGTTGTTGTTATTAATTGCTTTTAGTTTAGAAACCCAACCTCAAACCCAGAAATTGTTACTTAGAGACAAACCTAGTTTAACAGTTAGAATACTACCACTACCCCCCTCCCTGTGGATTCGATACCTTGCTTACCGCTGACTATTAGTTAGTAGTGAATTAGGTTTTACTTTGATTAAGGTGACGCGACTTTACCCTTATCAGAAGTAGTACCTGCATCTTCCAGATTTATTGCCCTCCTAACTGTCTTTTGCCTAAGCCTAGGAGCTCTACCATTGCCTCTTTTATCAACATGATCTTTCAAGGTGCCTTCTATAGCTGGAGTCGCGTTCCTTACTATATGACGTTGGTTGTTCTCCTTCCTTTGTAATCGCCTACGACCCCACACCCTTATAACATTGGTTCCTGCTCCCGTGTTGTTTAGAATTTGAATGCCCACAAATGCCTCTAATATCTTCACCACCTTTGTTGTTTCTTCGTCATATATGGAATAAGCCTCATCAGAATGTAATGCCAATCTATACATGTAGTCGTTCTTTATTGTTACCGCAAGCGATCTCTTTAGTCGGTCAGACTCACCATGTGTGTAATACCCAACTTTTAGGTGCTCGTAACCCCGAACCACATCCTTTCGCCATCAACTCAAAATGTATTTATCGGGGATAAATTGAACCTTCTTCATTTGTAGAACACGAATAATATGCTTGCACAATATTCCTTTAAATTCGAAAAGTTTACAAGTACAAGTAAACTCACCAATTGTCGTGTCACTAGTAACAAAATACTTTTTATCCCCTCGGTTCCAAAAAGGTGTTGTCACCTCATCCGTAACATTAAAAGAAGAGAAACTCCCAAAGTTCATATCAGACTCGGCATTGGTGTGAATTAGACCGTACACCTCATCCTTCACATCTGTGAAAATATCATTCGTGTAGGCCTTTTGGAATACTTCATCAACTAGAATGTTCTTATCATACCGACAAGGTTTATCAAGACAAGCAAAGTTCAACTTTAATTCCTCCTCGACCTTGCTTTTTAGAGCATTTTCGTAACTCTCAATGAACAAAGTACTTTCAACATTGACGTAAATCTTGAAGAACCTGTTCGTCTGTTCACTTCTTTGTGTGGATGACATACCTGCACAAAAATAGGCCCTCCACTATAATGGGACCCAAGACTTGCGTTTTTCATATGATTCTTTGATCTAACTATTGCCTCGAATCTGAAATTTATCGATAAAAAATTGCCACGACTCCTCAAAGTCATCGCTATCTGCACTGTCAAAAACGACTATCCTAAGGTCAACATAAATTTCTTGATACCTGGTATACGATCCCAAATTTTTGGTACCGTTACACAACATATGCCAAAGACACAAACGACAAGGACTAAGGGATGGCAATGGATAGGATCTGGATAGGGTCCTATAAGATCCAGATCCATATCCATATTGTATATGTTGGATCCAGATCCGCCCCATATCCGCAGGGTCTAAAATTTTCAGATCCATATCCAGATCCGTGGATCAGGGTAGGATCTGGGTCCCAAATGGATCCGAGCGTTTTCAAAATATTTTATTAAATTATTCATCTTTTAAATGTAATTTTTCTATTAAAATTACATAAAATGTATTAGAATGTTTAATAAGATTATAAGTATACATTATATCGACATTTAACATAATAAAGTAACTAATTACCGCGTAAGTTATTATTTGGATGAAGAAAAAGTTAATTTACAAATATTTAAATTGTATTATAAATTAAGAATGACCTATGAAATAAATAAAATGACATATAAGAGTTGATTAAATTAGAAAACATCAGCATTATAAACTTTAGTTATCCTTATATAATTAAAATAAATTAAAAAATAAAAGATATGGATCCGTGGGCAGGGTCTGGATCTTAACAACAAGATCCATATCCAGATCCGCGTAAATTTTTTAGGATCCATATCCGACCCATATCCATTGGATCCATAAAAATGAGATCCATATCCGCTCCATCAGGGTCCGGATCCGCGGATCTAGATAGGGTCCTGGATCCATTGTCATCTCTAGACTGAGGAGTATTAGTAAATACGTCCTTCACGGCTTTCCCAATCCCTTTGTACTGATCCGTGATTATAACCGAAGGAGCTTTACCCATACACACTAACCATTGCCTGAACACCCAAGTAAAGCTTACTGCATTTTCGTGTGAAATCAAAGCGGAAGCAAGTACGACAGTACTACCGTGATGATTTACGCCAACAAATAGAGTAAATGGCATTTTATACCTATAAAACATAAATGACTCGATTCAAATAAATTAACACAAGTCATTTATTTAAAAAACACGTATATATTATTGAAAAAAGAAAACAAACAAATTTAAATATCTAGTATTATTAGTTTGTTTTATTTTTTTTTTAATCACGCAACTTTCAATTTGTTTTTTTCACGATATAAATATCTACTACTATTATTAGGTAAAATAAACACCTTCATTTGTTAAAATAAACAAATACATAATACTTTTTAAAATTTATTTATTATTTATTTATCCTTTTTATACAAGGTGTTGTTTTTTTATCACTTTTTTTTTTAAAAGAAATTGTTAACTTATCCAGTATTAGTTAGAACATTTTATTTCACATTTTTTATTTCACATACTGCTTTTTTTTTTATTTCACAAGTTTTTTTAAAACATTTTTTTTATATCCACTATTAGTTAGAATTTTAGAAGTTCCATTTCTTTAAATTATTGTTATCTTGATTTTAGCCAAGATTTTTAAAGGATATCTTTGCCATTATAAAAATTTGTTAAGATATATTCCTAATAAAATTGATTCTGTTACCTTGATTTTATTATTTCATTCTTATTTTTTTCGAAAAACTATATTCTATTTTTATTTACTTAATAAATCGGATACATGTTATATTGTTACCAGCCGTTTTTTTTTCCAGTATACTTTTACTTTATATTTTTAAATTACAGCTATAAACTAAAAATACTTTTAATAATTTTACTTCTACAATTAAGCTATAATTAAGAGATCATATAATATGCTTGTGATACTCCGAAAAAATAATGTTATGTGATTAAGATTCGCCTAAATCGTATTTTAAATACTGTAGAACAATTACTAATTAAATGACTAATGTGAAACACAATTGACTTCTAGAAAAAGAAAACAAACTAATCAATCAATATTACATACTAATATGAAACTATATAAAAAGTAATACATAAAAAAGTAATTAAACAGATAATTCGGCTGACATAATTTCATTCGTATACCAATAAGTAGATTGAAATAGTTTTGTTACCTGTTAACGCAAAACGTAGCATCATATGAAACGGCATCACCAAATGACTTGGCCATTCCTCTACAACGTCCATCGGCCCAAAACACGTTCAATAGCTTACCTTCAAAATCCGTCTCGATTGCGTAGTAAAAATCTGGATCGACTTCTTTAAGCTTAATAAATCGTGCTTCCAAAGCCGCTGCATCACCATTAATTCTACTACGTTGTCGTTCAAGATTAATCATGTTCCGTAAAATCACGTTGATTGATGGGTAAATTTGCATGCCCACCTACTTCGCTAACCAAAGTTTTGAAGTTTTTAGAAATTGAAGTACCGACGGCGTCGTTCATCAATGCTCGTCTTTTAAAATATTCATCAAATAACCTGTAATTTACCATGTGACGGCTATTTTCAGGATTTGGGACATGATTGTGCTCCAACCTAGCCTGATTGATGACCATGAAATCGTTCCGTAACGATGCTTCAATGACTAGTTCGCATTTCTTAAACCCCTCAATTTCTTGAAATCCGTTCTTTTTGCTCGGTTTTGCACCCATTGTACAACATAACCTTATTCGTCTCATCATGTAGAAACGAGGTTCGTGTACTTTTTCAATATTTCGTTAGCCCTAATGAAAAGTTGAAATACACACTTATATGCATATAAGTAACAAAATGCAGCAAATTCATCCTCATTCACAAAAGACATCCCCATATTGGGGGGGTTAACTTCCAAAGAGTCCATGTTGCCGCCACTGTTTAATACATTAGCTACCTTCTGCACAAATCCCCCTTCGATAATCGGAGGAGCGTCGTCTTCAACATCATCATCGTGGTCGGCATCATCATGGTTGGCATCATCGTTCACAGCACCATCGTTCACAGCATCATCGTTCACAGCATCATTGTTCACAACATCATCGTTGACATTATTATCAGGGATAACGTCTTCACGTAAATAATCATCATCTTCTTCCCAAGGCATCATATTAAGATCAAAGTCCATTGTTTTTTCAACTATAATTATTTATTAAAATTTAGTGTATTTTTTAATGATCAATGCGTATGACTAAATATTTAACGCAATCTATTAAACAACTGCTAAAATTTTCAAAATACCAGAAAAAAATCTTTTAAAAAGGCAATAAAATAATTTGAAAACACATCATTTTAAATAAGGCAGTTGAAATTTAAAAAATTAACAACTTTTCTAAAAACAAGGTAACAATTTTTGTAAATAAAAAAAAATGGAAATATTATGTGTGTAATATAAAAACAAGAGTTTTTTTTAAACAAGGTTTAATTTATCATTTATCAATATGAACATTTCAAACACAATATAAATTAATTATTATAATTCTAAACATTAATTTTGGTGTTTTTATAATGGATTAAATCGAAATTGAAACATTTCAAAAAAAAATAAATGAAAACCAATGAAATTATAAAACTATTTTATTTTAAAGAAATAAAGTATTAACATAATTATACTATATCGTATAATTATTTAAAAAGGAATAATCACAATTTCGATTTTTGTATTACGGTTAAATTTATCGAATTAAATTAGTGTCCAATTTGATTAATATAATCGAATTAGGTTATGAGGGTTCATCAATTTGATTAATATAATCAAACTAGGTTTTCGATTAATCGAATTAAATTAGGGTTAAAGGATTTTAATCTAAGTTTGATGAATAAAAGAATTTAATTAATTTAGGGTTAAAGGATTATAGTCTATGTTTGATGAAATAAAAGAATTTAATTAATTTAGGGTTAAACGATTTTAGTCTAAATTTGATAAAAAAAATTAATAAAAATAATAATAATAATGCCATAAACCGAAATATGTATGAAGAAATAAATTAAATACAAAACTAATCGTCCAAATAAATAAAATTGGGCTTGGAAATATATAAAATTGGGATTGGAATAAAATTCTACCATAATTAGAGTTGACTAGAGGTAGTAAATAAGTTAACTATATATGTTAAATGACTAACCTACCCCTAAACTAACTACCATAGGTTAACTCAAGTTTTCCACATGTCACTTTTCTATTGGTTGTGTATGAAAAATGTCATACACACAATGTGTATGTGTAGCATCTTCCTTTGTTGATATCTAAAGTTAACAATATTTATTTCATTAGATGACTGATAAGGGAAATAAGATTTTGATTGTGAGACTCGAGTTCAAAATCAACGTGTTATGACATCATAACGAGCAAAAGCTCATCAGTGCGCGTGGGTTAGTTGATACCACAACTTCCACATGTTTCCTTTTACGACTCCCTAGGTGCGTGCTCTTCTATCTATGAAGAGAAACACTACATCTATCATAACCAACAATAACATACTTGTACTGCTTCAAATTTAATACAAATGTTATACTTCCTCCCTTTAACTCCACTCTACCATATTACTTTTTTCACATTTGCCGAGACGTGTTTTACGCGGTAAATATCGTTAGCTACGTATTTGCAAAAATTATAAAAGTTAGATATTAATAATGTACTCTTAAATACGAATCAAACAAGATCACACATGAATATATTTTTTACTTATATATTGAGAGAAAATTGCAATTATATGATCACTTGTGAATAGTGTACAAAAGTGAAAGTGGTAGAGTGGAGTTGAAGGGAGGAAGTATACTATTAAGATAAAACAAATTTCATATACATGAAGAAGTTCTTCTAAATTATAAAACCCCTTACCATGTAATTCGTCGACATTAAGTTAATAAAATTGGTAGTACGTATATTTATGACTGAAACAACATTAGCCCTAAATAAATTGAACTCGCTAATAAGTCGGACCCAGTCCAATTTTATCGGGTATGTATATGAATATAACGAATTTAGATTTGTTGGATCTCGCCCGGATCCAAGTCTTTGTATGGATCACTAACAAAACACAAGTTCTCATTGAAGACAGACATATCCGTCTTTAATGAAAACAGGTCAGGTCGCCTCTCACAAAGAGGCAAGTGCAGGGCATATCCGTCTTCAATTAACCCACTTGCCTCTTTGTAAAAAGCAACTCGACCCGCCTTCAATAAAGACAAATATGTCCATGTTCGGTCCTGTTCTTTCCAGCTTAATTTCAGCTTGTTTTATTTCAGCTCGCCTCTATTCAACACAGTTTAGTTTAATTTTTGCCAGTTCTATTTAACTCATTTTTTTACAAAATTAAGTCTTACTTCAACTCCATTCACTTACACTCGGCTCCATTCAATTTAGTTCAATTAAGCTCACCTCCATTTAACTCAATTCAACTCATTTCTTCAACCTGCAAATAAAAAGAAGAGTTGCGAAATTGAGGTGAAAATTGTCTAAAAATCCAACCGAGGATTCTTAGGTGATGTTTGGCCTTATTTGTGTAAAATAGCTTTTCCTTTTTAAAAGGAGTTTATTCACAAGTTATTTTTTGGAAAAAAAAAATTAGGTGTTTGGCCATACTTTTGTAAAAACTCCTTCTTATAAAATTTATATGTTTGGCCTAACTACTTCCATCATGTTTTTTTTTTTTTCTATTTTTTGCCTTTTTCTATTAACCATGTTATTTGTAAAATCATCATTTGAATACAAACTAACATTTACAATATTTATGTAATCACTCGACAACTATACTAAAACTATATGATTACCCTTCAAAATTATAATATTACACACCTTCGTCAAATCAAATAATGCCGATAAATAAAAACAGTAAATTTCTATACTAAAAAGTTTAAAATCGTCTCATATTCATTAGAGAAGTAGCGATGGAATTACGAACAATAGCCGTGTCTTCATCATCTCCATCTTCACCATTCGCATTTGACTGATTGTCTTCATTATCATCGTCATCTTGATCATCTTCATCTTCTACACTCGACATATAGTTTGGGTCTCGGTCACACTTGTCAAACTCTTCATCCTCAAGCGCATTTATTCTAATAAAGTTATGTAAAGCCATGGTTACAACCACCATTTTACATTGTGTAGAAAACTTATAGCTGGGCTTGTTAAACAATATTCTCCATCTGTTTTTCCAAACGCCAAATGACCTCTTTAAAACATTTCCAAGAGATGCATGTGCATAATTGAATACTTCAAAATACCCAGTTGGGGGTTGATTTGAACGCTTATAATCAGCAAGATGATAACGTGCTTTTTTTCCTTTAAAAGGTGCCAAGTACCCCTTCATATTTGAGTAACCTGCATCAACGAGATAAAACTTACCTGAAAGCAAAAAAACACACCTTTAATACTAAAAGATATATTAAAATGTAAACTATAATGAAAAGGAAAAATATTATATGACTCACCTTCCGGAGGATATGGAAATATATTTTTCCCCTTAAGTTTTTTCAATGTTTCAGTGAGTATTCGTGAATCATGTGCAGATCCCTCCCCTCCAGCTTCAACAAAAGTGAATAACATGTCAAAATTGCAAATTGCCATGACATTTTGCGTTGCATAACCTTTTCTACAAAAATATGGGATCTCGTCTTCTTTTGGAGTAATTACAGTACGACTATGTGTTCCATCCATAACACCTATACACCCTCTGAAATGAGGCCAAAACTTGTAATCATCTCGAATCTTTCTCGGAACTTCTTTAAATTGGTAATCAAGTGGTCTTATGATGTCATTAGACAACTTTACCAAAGACGTTAAAACCTCATTAAATTTTCTACTAATTGTTTCCCCTGAATGTTTGAATCTAGACTGAGGAGTACGATTAGATTGATTATGAGCACAAACCCAAAGAAATATTGCAAGCGCCTCTTCAGCACGCATCTCTCTAGTCGAATGAAGCCTATATTTAGTCACTAATAATTCAGCTAAGTTTATAAAGACATGTGGCTCCATCCTAAATGTCCTATAACTTTCACCCGGTGTGTTTAGCACTTCAACTACAAATTGACATCCAGAACAAATTGAAGTCCTCGCTTTCTGCTTAAAAATATATTTGACGTAATATTTTGTGCACACAATCAATCCTAGGGTAGCAAGCACATACATCCTTAACTTGTCATGGGTTTCTCGTAGTAATTCTTCCTTATTCATTTCTTCATCATATCTTTAATTGTCTCATCCTCACTCACTGAATCATGATCTAACTTTTCTTCTCCATCCTCGTCAATATCCATTTCATTTACATTCACAACATCGTCATTAACATCATCAAATATAACACCTTCAACAAACGAAATCAAATATAACTTTCCTTCTCTATACTCACGTTTGACAAATAGTCGTGTCCCCAGCATAAACAACGCACTTTTAGGCTCAATTGACGGAATCTTTTTTAACACATTTATGCATTTACTAATTACTACAACCACTTTGATCATTTGCTTTGGTATTAGCAACTGTAGTTTCCATGACATTACAACTCCGGTCCAACTGACTTTGCATTATCAAAGCGGTGCTCACTTTTGATTTCTTGCCTTTGCCTATCCTACCATTTGAAACATTTTCTTTTCTTTTCTTCTCATGTTACTGCTCTTTTTTTATAGTCAAATTATTACCTAGCTCCGTGTTCTCAAAATCCCCATGTTTTTCATCACCCACCAAACTATCATTAAACTCTTCGTTAATTGCATCATAACCTTTATCATCTTCTGTATCATTTAGAATATATGGGTTGAAAGAACCATTTCCAGTTGCAAATGTCTTACAAAACATTACTTCCATCTCATTTATATTCTCAATACCGCCGTGTCGAAAACTAGCTACTTCGGGATTAACCTGCAGTTTTCGAAATATCATCTTTTAAGTTTATTGGAATCGTAAGGTGGTATTGAGCATTAAACTACTTCAATTATTATAAACTAACCTTTACTTTTTCTTCCACCATGCGTCATCAGCATCTACCGTTCCCTTGTCATGATCCCACCCTAAACCAGTCTCAGTACCAATTAACCGATTCCATGCCTTATATTGATTTTTTAAAGACTCCCATTTGTTCTTTAATTGCTTCTGATCATACTTTCTTTCAGTTCTCCGCTGAAACTTAATAACTACATTATCCCATCCTATTTTACTAAAATGTGTATTAGGCCTATTTCCAACGTGAACCTCTTCAGCACAATTTTCACAAAATATCTTTGTCGTTAAAGGATCCCAATTTGCCTTTTCTTTTTTCATTACAAAGTTTGAAGTAGGCGTATGAGCTTGTTGTTGTCCTTTTACCATCTTTTGATGATAAATCTAGAAATTTAGAATCAAAATCATGGTAAAGACGATGTTTCATACAAGTAAATCAAATTCAACTGTATAAATCATGTACCTCGTCATTCATCAGGAGAGAAGTTAAGGGTCCGTTCAAAGTTTGGGAGGACGAAAATTCAGAGACATTGTTACTAATTGTTTGTTTCACCTGTATTGTAAATTGTAAAATTTTAGAACCACTAAGAAATAAATATTAAGGACTTAGAAAATTTAGAGACTATACTGATAGAAGTGGTTACCTTATCTGTCGATCCTCTAACTGGAATTCGCATGTTGGAATCATTATTGATCTCTCTAGAATACCTTGGTGAGGCAAATGGCGGATGCATCTCGGGAATAGCTTAGCTTCCGTTATGAAAGAAAAACAATCAAAGAGATTATAAGACCATGTAAAAGACTATTGACATTCTTAGTCGCTGTTATCAGCAGGTAATATTGATTGCCTACAATCTTTATGGAAGGATTACCAAAACAACACACGACAATGTTTTATGGACGGATTTTCTCCATCACAACTTCTCATTGAAGACGAACACTATTCGTTACAAGTTGAAGACGTGTCAAATACCTTAACTAAGACAAAAAGAAAGTTCCTTAACACTAGCAAATTATTTGTCCTATCTAATCAGGTGGGGTAGTATTTGACTCGTTTTATTCTTAAGACGTATAGTCGTCTTAAGAGAGACATATTGTTTCTCCATATCCGTAACACCGAGAAGGAAAACCAATAAGTGGTGCGCCTGTATGCACCAATATTTTCAATTCCAAAAAGAAACATCATAACATTGTTCAGAGAAGGAGGGAATAAATTATTGGAACAGTTAATGATTACGAATCATAATCCAGAACCTAATTACTAGTAAATAAATCATACGGAGTATTATTTATCAAAAAATTTAATTAACAGTAAATAAATCAACGGGCGGAGGGAGTATAAGATCATAAAATTAAGATTTTAGCAATACAAAATAGTTGGAGTTGAATATTGATTACCTGTTAGGTTGATGAGTGTATGTGAGAGAATCAGAGAAACAATGAACTGAGCAGAAGAGAAAATGGAGCACACCATAGTCCAACTTATAAGGAGAATAGGAGATGAGGATTTCCTAGAGGCAAAAAAAAAGGCGCAAAATTTATTAGGTTTTTGGCGCTTTTGTGAAAAGTAGAATGAGAAGTAGAAAATACCTACCTCTACTTTGTGGGGTTAATAATCAGTTTTTAACTTTTTAAAAGTAGTTTTACATATGCCTAATTTATAGTGTTTGATCTAACTAATACTTCCTTCTATTTTGAGTGTTCTTCCCCTTTCAATATAATACTCCTCACATATATTAGATGGAGGGGAAGAACACTCAAAATCGAAGGGAGTACTTTTTAAGTTATAAAAACACTTTTAAAACTTGGCCAAGCACCACCTTAGTTTCTGAGCATACCGTTAAGTAGGGGTGTTCATTCGCGGTTCGGTTAACCGAACCGCGAAATTAACCGGTTAACCGCCCAACCGGTTCGGCTAAATGGCGAACCGTAACCGAACCGTTTGCTGCAGTTATTTTCGGTTCGGTGAACCGGTTGAACCGGTTCGGTTAGTGCGGTTAACCGAAACCGTTGCATTATCAGATTTTTTTTCTCAAATAGAAACTTTGTTCTATTTTTTTCTATCATTGACATGTTTTAATGGTGAATATAGTAAAACTCTACAAGATAAACATAATATAAAAACTATTAAAGATAAAATAATAGGAAGAGTTAACTGTTGAACGTAAGACAACGTGATTCAATAATAGAATGGTGAATAATAAGTGAGGAGGAGGGTGGTTGGGTGTTAGAATAAGGGTGAAATGAGAGTTTGAGTGCAAAAATAAGGGTAATTATTAGTTTTTGGGCTAGCCAAATAATATTTTGCTATGGATAATAATGTCACGGTTCGGTTTCGGTTAACCGCGGTTATGAAAATCCGAACCGTAACCGAACCGTTCACGAGTAAATAGAACCGGTTCGGTTAACCGAACCGATTTTGTGTTTCGGTTCGGTTAACCGAACCTAAAAAAAATGCGGTTTTCGGTTTTTTCGGTTCGGTTTTACGGTTCGGTTAATTATGAACCCCCTACCGTTAAGTCAGTTGAACATATTTATAACCACCTCAAAAAATCTGATAGCCTAAACTCCCCTCTCCAAAAACCTCATCCATCCCCAAATGTCCCTTCTCTTAACTTCCCAACACCTTTCTCTCCCTTTCAAAACCCCTTTCCACCACCGCAATCCCCATCCTCACCTTTTCAACACCACCCTTCTTCCCACTCTATACCCCAACAGAACCTCAACTTACCATCCCCACATTTACGCCGCCGCTGCCGGTCACTCTGAAACCCTCCCCAATTCCGCAATCCAGCGCATTGCCGACAAACTCCGCTCCCTCGGCTTTGTCGAAGATTCCCAATTGCCGGGAAATGACGTTGATTCTAAAATTGGAGAGGTTTTCGTCCCCAGTTCCCGCCAAATACCTATTTACCGTGTCGGCCACACCATTGACTCTAGCTGGTCCACTCCCAACAACCCCGTTCCCGAGCCGGGGTCTGGGAAGGCCGTTGTGAAGTTGAATCAGTTGAAGAGGGTGGCCAAGTTTGAGAGGATGGTGGAGAGAGATAATGTCAAGAAGGCGGCCGAGGAGGTTCCCAGCTTGGCCGAGCTTACGTTGGAGGCTTCCGAGCTTCGCAGGTTGAGGACATTGGGGATTAGGATTAAGCAGAAGATGAAGATTGGGAAAGCTGGCATTACTGAAGGGATTGTCAATGGGATTCATGAAAGGTGGAGGACTTCTGAGGTTGTTAAGATTATTTGCGACGATATTTCTAAGCTTAATATGAAGAGAACTCATGATTTACTCGAGGTATTCCCCGCTAACCTCGTTTCTCCGTCCATCACTCTATGCATCTTAGTATCCACTCATTTTATGATTTCAATATTTATGTTCATCTTGTCAAATGTTAGTATGTGGCAATGTGAATTTATTGACCAATGTGGAGTAACTGTAATCGTTATACATAGGTGAAAATATATGGTTGATAACACCAGGATATGGAGGTCTTTCCTAAGAATGCCGATATTTCACCCACAGTACTACATATACTCCCTTTTATGTTATAGATAGAAGAAATGAATTGCTCGGAGGGTAAAGTGGAGTGGGGTATTGATTTACGGAGTTCACTTTTCATGTATCAAATTCTAGTAGTAGGCTAATTATTTAGCGTTTTATGTTTTAGAGGAAAACTGGAGGCATGGTTGTCTGGAGGGCTGGAAGCAAAATTGTTCTGTATCGAGGGGTTAATTATAAGTTTCCTTATTTCTCACTGGATGAGACATCCATCGAAGGCACATCCAAGAATGAAATGAACTTTGATGGAATGGCAGGCATGGTAGTAAACCATTCATCTGAAGGGAAGAAAGCAGAATCTTCTGGACCAATTTCAGAAGTGTCTATGCCGGGTCAATCTTCCTTGATACCCGGTGTCGGTGCTCCGAGTAGAGTGCGACTACAACTACCTGGTGAAAGGCAGCTTGTGGAAGAAGCTGATCGGCTGTTAGATGGACTAGGCCCACGGTTCACAGACTGGTGGGGATGTGAACCATTACCTATTGATGCTGACCTCTTACCTGCTGTTGTTCCTGGCTTCAGGAGACCCTTTCGTCTACTTCCATACGGAGTGAAGCCGAAATTAACTAATGATGAGATGACTATACTGAAGAGACTTGGACGGCCACTGCCATGCCACTTTGCTCTGGGTGAGATTTAGTATGCCTTTTTTTTCCACTTCCCTTCTAAAAATAATTTTTCTACTGTATATGGCGAAATATAGACATGAAGGGTTCAAACTAAGAGGCCGTTTCAGTTGTTGGGGTTACGGAAGTGAAGTTTATTTTTTAAGTCTGTTAGGTTTCAAACTTTGCGAAATTTAGTTAATTCATTTGCCAGGGAGAAACAGGAAACATCAGGGACTAGCTGAAGCAATTCTTAAACTGTGGGAAAAATGCGAGATTGCTAAAATTGCTATTAAGAGAGGAGTCCAGAATACTAACAGTGAGCTGATGGCGGAAGAGTTAAAGGTGAGTGATGCTTCTTTCAAGTTTTATTAGGATATAGCAAACCTGTATGAAACTCTGTTAGCTGGATTGGTAAGGATATTAAAAAGGATCTCATTTGGGAAGTTTACGAAATCTTCCTTCTTTTAATAGAAAATTGGAAAATGCTACCTAGTCTCAGCGTGAACAATGGTAAAATGGAAGAGAGTTTGCATGGGTAGGAGGGAGTATGAAGTACACGGTAGATGATAAAACATTTATTAAAACTTCAAAACTGCATATTACCGGGATAGCCTTGACTCTAACCGCGATGGCCGAGTCAAGGACGATTCTGCGACAACGTTACCGCGACCAGTACCACTTTAAACCATGCCAAAAACTCTCTCCCACATGGGGCTGTGAAGACATATCTGGTATCCATAGTAAATCCCGTATCCCAGATTCCCAGGGTTTGGCAAATGGTACCAATCAGGTGTACCTGTACAGTGTATAATAAAGTTCATTTTTTGAAAAGACTCCTTTCCCATCTGTTAGTGCAGTCTTGAAGTGATAAATTCTCATCTTTGTGAAATTTCTGTAGAGCTTGACTAGTGGGGTTCTACTGTCGCGGGATAAGGAATTTATTGTGTTTTATCGAGGGAAAGATTTTCTTCCAGCAGTAGTTTCGTCAGCAATTCAGGAGAGGAGGAAAAGCAGAATACATGAAGAGGTGCAATTGGGAGGAAATGTTTTGCCAACAATCAAGGAAAACAAAACTCTTAATTCTGAAGGTTATGCTTCTGTCAGCGCAAGTGAGACCAGCACGAATCAGAAAGTGGATCTTGGCTTACATGAGCGTAAAACGCAGTCCATTGAAGCAGCTATTACGAAAACTAACAAGAAACTTTCCATGGTATCCATATAAGGTCAACTTTGAAAGTGGTTTGTTTCTTGGTTGTCAAATTGTAATTAGGCTGAATTGTCACAGGTAATAGATGAAAAAGCTAGATCCGAGAAGCTTCTTATGGAGCTAGAGGAGGCGGAAATCTCTCGTCAATCAGAGATAGATAAAGAGGGAATCACTGAAGAAGAGAGATATATGCTTAGGAAGGTTGGATTGAAAATGAAGCCTTTTCTGCTGTTAGGTGAGGACTTGCACTTTCATTAAATCACACCTGTCGGATTCTATTTTCTAAGCCTGGCGAAAGGCATTTGATTGATTAAATAGATGAATTACACTCTAAAGGCCAGCTCTGAATAAGAGTAATTATGATCAGGTTTGTAGAGGCCAAAATAATGGAAAATAGAAGAGAGGTAAGGAGAAAGGGTGGTTGGGGAACTATTACCCCTTAATAAGTTAGGTATTTCTCTCATTTCGTCCCCTTTCTCCGACTACCGCCACTAACTCCCTATCTCTTAATTTTGACCTCTATTACCATCTCAAACAAGTCTTAAAAGCTAATAACCGTTTCATCATGTTTTCAGGAAGGCGTGGCGTTTTTGATGGCACAATTGAGAACATGCATCTTCATTGGAAGTATCGGGAACTGGTAAAGATTATTTGTGGAGGATGGAACATTGACGAAATCCACAAGGTAGCGCGAACACTTGAAGCAGAAAGTGGCGGGATACTAGTGGCTGTTGAGAAGGACCGGAAAGGTCATGCGATCATCGTCTATCGCGGGAAGAACTACCAGCGGCCTGCCTCATTGAGGCCCCAGACACTTCTAAACAAGAAAAAAGCATTGAAACGATCAATAGAGGCCCAGCGACGCCAGGTAAAGCTAGTTTATCCTCTCAGTCTCATGATGAAGGTTATGTTAGACTGCTATGTAAGAGCTCAACTATGAACAGTAGTTTTTTCCGTGTCCTTTAATTTTGTGTACAATAATTGCTTCAACTCAAAACTTGAATCAGCCTCATTAAGCCAATAATTATGGTCAGACCTATGAGGCTACAACACATGCCTCCAAGCGTGTGCCACTTTTTAGTTTTTACTATAACCGTATTCGACATCCTGATCTAAGGCCAACTGGTACATTTATACCGGAGCATTACAAACTCATCCGACACAACTAAAGCAGCATTACCGTAGTCGAGGAGGCGGTAGGCTGTGAGCCTGTGACTGGGAGGATAAGATGTCACCGGTTTCATCTTGAGTGATATTCTCACTGAGGCTGCTCCCCGTCAAGCCCATGAGAGATATTGTAGTTGGTAGTTTGCATTGTTTATACATAAGAAGCATTACACTTTCATAAACCATTCTACTAGAGGAATTAATTTCATTTTTTGCTCCTCGGCTAAAGAGTAAGGCGTCTGTCCACTTCTAATGGAGTTGCACAGGTTCCATATGGTTCCTAGACATATAGGTCATTACGCTTGTATTTACCTTTTATTGTAGCATTCAGTTTTTAAAACCAAAATCTTCTTTTTGCTTTTTCGTATATTTTTCATTTTTTGCATTTTCTATTGTCCCGATAGTTTGTATTAAATATGTTCCACCTGACTGTATACTCATGCCAAAGCAAGTTAATACGGAGTAGCATTTATGGATTACTGTAGCATCTGACTGACATTCCTGTAATACTGATGCAGTCCTTAAAACTCAGTGTGTTGAAGCTTTCTAAAAACATTCAAGACCTGAAGCATAAGTTGGTAAGTTCCCTTGCAAATTTCAGTATTGTTCGTACGCAAAGACAGGTTGTTGAAACCACCACTTGGTCTGCTACTCTGCTCCACAGGCTGAAGATAAGGAGGCTTTGGATGGACTAGAAGATCAACTGCTGCATTTGGTATGTTTTGTTAGTGTTGGAATATAAAAACCCACATGTGAGTTGTCCCACATTGTTGGAGAAAGAGAGATTGTACCACTTTATAACCAAGGGAGCTACTCCTCCTATGGCCAATTGGTTTTAGGATGGAACATCCCTTGTGTTGTAAAGTGGACTGTCTCTCCACCGTTTGGATGTGGCTTGACCCGTTTGCATATTCTAACATGGTATCAGAGCCCGTCCTGGGTTCCGAATTTAAATTGGGCCCAAATTATGCCACCGGTGGAGGGCCTCTTTGAGTATTTGTTAATTCCCACATCAGTGCGCTCCCATGGTTTCGCCCTGGGTTTCGATGGGACTTCACATGTGAGGGGGCGTGTTGGAATATAAAAACCCACATGTGAGTTGTCCCACATTGTTGGAGAAAGAGAGATTGTACCACTTTATAACCAAGGGAGCTACTCCTCCTATTGCCAATTGGTTTTAGGATGGAACCTCCCTTGTGCTGTAAAGTGGTACGTCTCTCCTCCGTTTGGGTGTGGCCCGACCCGTTTTCATGTTCTAACAGTTAGCAAGGGTTTTTTTTAAAAAATCTTTTTTAATTCAAGTCACAAATTTCTTTTGATGCAAATATAAAGGTGCATATAAATTGTGGGTAGATGATCAGATGATGTCATCAATCCATTTTTGTGTCGTAGGTTCTTAATCTTACTAGCTTTATTTGCCTCATAGTACTTCATGTTATTTTTTATGGGAAAGGTAAGGCCACTCGCTTCACAAATAATCTTATTAATGTATTCATGAACTAAGCTTTTTATTATATTTCTTTAACTACCAATATCTTGTAGGCGATCTTACTGTTTTCTAGGATGCCAGTAATACCTTTTCTAGTCGCTTGAAATAGTTGTTGTGGTCTTAGCTCACTACTTCATTGAAATGGTCAATTAATGGATGAATTACATTAACTTTCTGACATAAGATGTGTGCTGATGAGCAACGCTACATTGTAGAATTGGCTTTGCTGTAGACCTTTTATGTACTTTTTGTAATATCCTTTCCAAAATTTTATTCAGATTCTCACATGTTATCTAAACGTTTTTCTGTCAGACTTTTTCTGACTCTCATACTTCATCTGCTTTTAGTTACTTTCTTATTTTAGCGACTAAAACAAACATAGGCCTGTTTACTTGTTACACCGTCCGTCCGTCCTTGTTCAGTTTCGAAAGTTTCTGCCTGACTTATTTGTGGTTTCTGCTTAAATTGTGCCTAATTCATTGACCTATTTCTTTGCTATCAAGATGCTGCAGCAATCTTGAACTCAAGCCCTGCGTCACCGTTCTTTATGATTGGTTTCTGATCAGTGTATCTTGTTCTATGTGAAGGGCGTGGAGGAACCGGAACTAAATTCAGTCGTTTCAGATGCTAATGCCGACTGTCATAATAGCAGTAATCCGTCGATCCAAGACAAGATATCCTCCCTTCCCCATGTTCCGGAAAAGAGTTTAATTTTATCTGGTGTCACTGACCAGAAGGAACAGACTAGCACAATCATTAATCCTTCTATTGCTGTGGAACCTGAGGTAATGCTTTTCTTTCAAGGGACATTAATGAATCACTTGGTCTTTTGTGAGACCATTATATGAATACACAACAGGGCATTAATTCTCTTCTGAAATGGCACATTACAAGTAATGGAACGATTGTATGCATACAACGGTCTCATATGAGTTTTTGTCTTAATGAATAGTTTACTATGACGTTTGGGTGGAACCTGAGGTAATGCTTCTCTTTCAAGAGACTTCAATGAGTCCCTTAGTCTTTTATGAAACCATTATATGAATACAGCAGGTCACTAATCATTGAAATGGGATGATTGTATGCATACAACGGTCTCATATGAGTTTCTGTATTATTGAATAGCGTACTATGACTTGTGATATTTTTTCTTATCGTTGATTTTTGCTGACCGTAGGCTAGTTCTGAGATATTTCTTCCTGCCTCCAGTGATTCCGGAAAGCTTTCATGCGATGGATCATTGTTTAACTCAGCCCACGATGATTCAGATCTGCCTATTACAGCAGCAGAAGTAGACATTTCTAGATATATTACATTTAAAGATGAGACTATAAACCCAGCTGAAGAAGAAAATTTCAAGGTGCTGTCCCCTCCAACACTTGACAAAACAACAGAAAGCAATTCCCATGCGTTACCTGTTAGAGCTAGAGTACTCACAAATAAAGAGAGGCTTCTTTTAAGGAAGGAAGCACTCAAGATGAAGAGACGTCCTGTACTAGCTGTTGGTAAGAGAGAGTTTGTGGACATTGATTTAATTATTTTTCATTCTGAATTAACTGATAACTTTTAAAGGCACAATGACATGTTTTAGATAACAAATAGGTTGTAGTTTTAGTCGTTACAAGACCTTGCTTCTTATTGAACGTACTAGGTACTACCTCGCTTGCGGTCTTATCAGTTATCTACGAACTGTGATTTTCTAGAGTAGGTAAAGGGCATTTGTGCCTCCCTGTCCTATATTCTTCTTGTCAGTGTGATTAGCTTATAGAGTATCATACTTATTGCTTGACTATCTCTCAGGCAGAAGCAATGTTATTACTGGTGTTGCTAAAGCAATTAAGGACCATTTTAAGAAATATCCTCTTGCCATTGTCAATATCAAGGGAAGAGCTAAAGGGACTTCAGTTAAGGAGGTTATTTTCATGCTGGAGGTTTGTAATTGGCTAGTTTGGCTTATTTGTGTTTTGAAGTACACTACTTGCATAGGCTTAAGCTGATCTGTTCAATTAATGCAAACTACAGCAAGAGACAGGCGGACTTCTGGTGTCCCAGGAGCCCAGTAAAGTCATACTTTACCGAGGTTGGGGTGCTGGAGTAGAAAAAGGATCCTTTGGTTCTAGTAGTGAGGATAATAGTATAAGAGCTCGTAAACCTTCTCTAGCAGTATCTCCGGAACTTATGGCAGCTATGAGGCTTGAGTGTGGACTGTCAAGCGGCTAAATGATGAGGTAATGTTCTGACCTGTTTATGATGTACTAACTGTGATATATCCCCTCCCCCCCCCCCTTTTTTTTTTTCTACTTTGTTCTCTGTTCTGTACTTGATTAAGTTAAGCATATTCTGAACCTACTGTTTTCTATGCGACCACCATCCCCTTAATTTCCTGAGATGAATGTTGATAACTTTTTTTAAGCTTAAATGCCATTTTATTTGCAATGATTTGATAGGCCTTGGAGGTTTGTATGCCAAAAGACTACAATACACGTCATTCATTTATTTAGTTTATTACACACCATTTCGTTATTTAGTGAAACTATTCATATATCATTTTATGTTTCCCGTTCTTGTCTTTTATATAAGATGCATCGTCATACTGTCAAGAGTTGAAAAGTCCTGTAATTACACGACAATTCCTATCCTTCCAAAGTCCCGTAAATCCAGCTGTGAAGTAAGAATCACTCCTACTTGGAACAGTGTAAAAATCACTCTCGAAAGTATGAAACCACTTCCTTAAATACTACTCCCTCCCTCCCGGTCATTTATAGTCATTTCATTTAAGCACAAAGACCAAGGAAATAGTAGGGGACCATTTGTGGTACTCCTTAGTGGTGACAAGTGGATAATAGTCCCACTGGGTCAGATTACTCATAGAATACCTTTCTATTATAGAAAGGACAACAAATGACTGAGAAACCCGAAAAAGGAATAATACATCAAATGACTGACCGGAGGGAGTACTTCCTCCATTTTTTGTATTTATTTTCCCATTTCTCTATTATATGGAAGGAATATTTTATTGAAGTGTGAGAAATATTCTATTGAAGTGGGAAAATAAAAAGAAAATGGAGGAAGTACTCCTTAATTTCAGTGAGACAATGACAGGCGCTATCTGAGTACTAGGTAATTAATTACAATGATACCCTTTTTTACATTGTTTGACCCCTAAGGGGAAATTATAAATTAAAAGTGAATTTGCCTAAGGAGTCATGCTATCTCGTTTTTCTACCTTTTTACAAGAAATTTACAACTGCTCTTTGGTCCTAGGAAATGTGATTACTTGAAGTAAATCATTTGCTGCTTATTTTCGAAGGCCGCATACAATGGGGTATAAAGCGCTCATGCACTGCTTTATTCATCTCCTACTTTAGAAACACTTGCGTTTGAGGTTAGTGTGTTTCCGTCTTTCTTCACATTCGACTAGCTGTCTTTTGTCAGTTTTGATACTGTTCTATCCGGAAATCAGCAATAAATGCAAAGATAATGAATGAGGTTTTCTTAGGATAGCTGTGATGAAAACTCGGTGTCTAAGAACAGATCAGGTAGTTCCATAATGTTTGCGGTTTCATGTAGAAAGAATTGCAATTAAGTACGGGGTGTGAACTGGAAATGGTTGAGTATATTTCTCAAGTAAAGCATTCAAAAATCAAAGTTGGTGATAATTTTCGAAGATTCAAGTACAATGAATGAAAAGAGCATTACAAAAGCTTCCGACCTCTGAGTTCAGAGTCATTTTATTTCTTAAGAAAAACAGAGCAACCAAGAAAGACAGTGGAGTATTTGCGGATTAGTTGACTTCGCAATCAGGGCGTCTACGTCAGGTTATTTGGGTTTGGGTGATTTTCAGCTGGCCTTTCTCCGATGGTAGCAGGTGTTTTTAGTCATTTCGGATCACGATAATTTGATTCAGGGTGTCTTCAGGTTGTTCAAGAGGGTTGAAGATGTTTCAATTCAGGATTTAAACGAGGTTGTGTTAAGATAATTCTATGAGATCGAGTCTGGCGTTGTTCCTCAGTAGCTCAGTGGTAGAGCGGTCGGCTGATACTTATTACTATTACTATTACTATTACTGATACTTATTTCAAAAATAAAAAAAAATTCTGCATATCTTCCTGAATTGAACAATACTATGCTATTTCCTCTCATTGTATTGATTGTGCTCTTCAATTATCTTAACAGGTTGACTGAGAACTAACAAAACTTTTTTGGGTTCTGCAAATGGACATTTGTGTTAATTTAGAGGGTTAGAGGACTGAATATCTATTTGTGAAGCATACGATTCGGGGTTCCCATTGTATTTTATTTTATTTAGATCTTTCATATACATCATTTATTGAATATAATATCTATTACGAAGTATTACTATCTAATTTTCTCCCCGTCTACTTTTAACGTTATGGGCTTGTTTGGTTGGCAACTTAAAAATGGGTAAATTGGAAAATCCCATGATTTGGAAAAATAAGAAATGTTTGTTTAACCCAAATCATTGGATTTTTTTCCTCGAAATTGTCAACTCCTCCATTATGGAGGAGTTTGGTTACCTAGCCCCCCAGATAGTTAGAAACTTCCACATCCATTCAATTTCCGTATGTCAATCAAAAG
The DNA here is from genome assembly GCA_022085475.1 of Heliosperma pusillum. Taxonomy (NCBI): domain Eukaryota; kingdom Viridiplantae; phylum Streptophyta; class Magnoliopsida; order Caryophyllales; family Caryophyllaceae; genus Heliosperma; species Heliosperma pusillum. Next base: position 50,268 of record JAIUZE010003968.1, read on the forward strand.
CTTTTTGAGCAATTCACATGAATTGGCCAATTCATGTGTTGCTCAAATTCATGGGAATTTAATTCCCCTACGGCATCCAAACGATACATAAGGCGATCTAGTACTCCGTCCATTTTTGTATATATAACGTTGTTTTCCGGAGTGACCAAAAATTATAAATGAGGATTTTTCGTCAAACACAAAATGCTTATTTTGCGAAACACAACCTTAAGAAAAATTAGTAAGTCTTGTTTAAGACAAGTTATCTATCTTAAGATTAAGACGAGTCAAATCCTACCACATGGTGGTAATAAGCAAGAGTTTTTGTTTCTAGGCAACAAATGAGGTGATTTGATATCTATTTGACCCGTTTTAAACTTAAGACAAATAATGTGTTTCAAATGAGAATTTGCGAAATAAAATTGTCAAACACAAAATTAAAAAAAATTGTCACACACACCATTTTGGCTAGAGTTTGACCTAGATTAAAAAATGACAGTGAAGTTTCAGGGGTGACTTTTAGTCGATGTTTGAGATAGCAAACGAGGTTGGTTTCATGTGTTCTTAGACTCTTTGAAAAGGTGGGAGAGCAGGCTTTCTTATGGCGGTGTGACGGTGTCCATGATGGTCATTATAGGTGGTCAAATGGGTCGTAAATAAGGCATGGTCACAGCTAGTAGGGGTGAGAAAAATCGGGTACCCGATACGGTTTTAATAACCGTATCGGGTACCCGGTTTTTGGAAGGCCAAAAATTAGAACCCAGATCCGACCCGGTTTTCGTATACCCGGTTAAACCGGGTACCCGAAAACCGTATACCCGGATCCGGTTTAATTGATAATGCTCAAACCTGAAAATCGAGTCCACAACATTAGTAACGACCAATAAATAAGATGCTTATATAATCCACTAGGATCATTATTATAAAAAACACAATAGGTAAAATAACAAAATACAAATTTGCAAAATTTCAAACAGAAATTCGTCACTAATAAAGTGAGTTGCGTATATTACAAGTTTCACATAAAATGATTGGTGCTCAAAATTTCACCCATATAGTCAAAATAGAAAACAAAATTTTACATACAACTTTTTTTTGGTTATTTTTAATTAAACCGGGTCAAAACCGTATACCCGGTTTTGATTTTCCCCGACCCGGACCCGCTACGGTTTTTTTAAAAACCGTATCGTATACCCGGAAATTCGTATCGTGTACCCGGAAATCCGTGTAATTAAAACCGTATACCGTATCGTATCCGTATATTAAAACCGTATCGTATATTTTTGCTCAGCCCTAACAGCTAGCACTACCAGAATTCTGGGTTTGTGTTGCGGGCATGGATTTTTAAGGTCTTTCGAAGGAATTATGGTGGTGCATTATATTTGAAATTTGGTATGGTGGCAGAGGCCAGTCTAGGAAAGGTCGTGGTTGTGTTGGCTGTGGTGGGTTATGGTGTTAGCTAGTGGTTTCGAGGTGGTGAAAGGGGCGGTTTAGACTCTGTTTAAAGCGTAAAAGATGGTGACTTTCAGCGATGTTTGAGATAGCAAACGAGGTCGTTTGAGGTGTTATCAGACTCCTTGGAAAGGTGAGAGTACATGCTTTCCAGGGATTGGCAACATGGTGGTCCAAGGTGGCCTTATATGGGGTTGATTGGTGTGTAAAGTAAGGTTGGTTAGGGAGGGTTGTTGTAAGTCTGAGTTTACAACAGGTGGTCATAGGGTTTTTCGCAGGTATTGTAATATATAGGGTTATGATGTTTTGTTTGGTCTGAAATTTGGTATGTTGTTAGAGAGGAGTGTAAGGTAGGTCGTAGTTTTGTTATTTGTGGTGGTTATTGGTTGCAATTAGTAGTTCGAGGGGAGTGCAACTAGACCTGACAAACGGGTCAATCAGGTCAGGTTTGGGTTGGGCCAATTCAGGCTGGGTCATTTCGGGTCTGTCAAATTATCGGTTTAGTTCGGGTCGGGTCGGGTCGTTTCGGGTTTGGGGTTTTTTTTAGTATGTTGGTTGGGTCATTTTCGGGTCAAGCGAGTGGGGGTTATTAGGGGTTCAGGTCATTTCCGGGTAAAAAATTAAGAGAGAAAGAAGTATGCTTAGTATTCTTACCTATTTTTTGTTCAATTAGAATTATGTTTTCTCAGGTCATTTTAGGGTCGGGTGATTTCGAATCGGGTCATTCAGGGTCGGGTCCGTTCGGGATCAACAAAACTCGGGTCATGTTTGGGTCAGGTCGGGTCAATTCGGGTCGTGGGTCACATTCGAGGGTTGTAGTTCAATTTAATTTCGGATCTCGGGTTTGCCTTTTCGGGTCATCAATCGGGTCAGGTTAATTTTGCCGACTCAAAGTGCAAGTAGATTCTCACGTGTGAAATACTTAAATGGCCGAAAATGCTTTAATTTGACGGAACCCAGCCAAAATGTTGTGTTTGGCAAAAAACATTAAGGGGCTATGTTTGACGTTTTTGTAAGTGATGTAGGTATAGATTGTGTTTGTATGTAAGTACAGATGTCGATCTCAGGGACGGTCGGTTGTTCAAAATGATCTATAAAACGTCTACTAAAGTAATTGTAAGTCACATGTAAATTGGGTTTGGATTTTGAACTAAACTAAGAAACAATAAGTAAAAGCGATAGAAAGCAACAATTAAAGCGAATCTAAGGTAAGAAAGTCGAGTTTTTATCAATAAGAGGAAAGACTAGGGTGAGTGGGTTCATATGGGTGGCATGAGTCACGTAAAGTTGTTGGTTCTAATAGTCGAAGGGTTGCCTAGTTTAGGAATAACGAATTGAGGCTTTCGATCTTACAATTCCTTCTCAAACCGTCTCTAACTAGCTATCGCGTTTACTAGATACGATTTGCCAACCTAGCGGTTCTACGAATAACCACGACTCTCGATCTTATGGCATTCAAAACAACCGAAAAATTCATGCGAATTCACACAAGCATTTCATCAAACATATTATAAGCAAAGGTTGGGGACAAGGCAATTAAACAACAATTAGACCCAAGAATGTTCATATTAACTCATACTTGAACCCATAATCCCCCATATACCCTAGCAAGGTTACTACTCACACATATTCAAAGAGGTTTCAACAATAACTAAGGATTGCATAAGAGAATTAACAACAAATAACATTTTCTAATTAATGATGAATAAACAATAAAGATTAAAAGGAAAACTTAATGAAAGACAAGATTAAAGGAAGAACTTATACCAACTTAGGAAAAAGGTGAGAACTTTGATAGAATAACAAATATTTAGTCACAAATCTTTGGTTACAACCCAAGTTCTAACACTAAAACAAGCTTCAAAGACTAATTAAACCGAGATTAATCTTAAACTAATGTAATTAAGGGAAGATTAACAATAATATAGAAGGAGTTTCAAATCTAGGGTTTCGTGCCTAAAATATTACAAAGTGAGGTATATATAGGTTCCCAAAAGAGAGGAGAGACGGGCTTGGAAAAAGCAAATGGGCTGAAGATGTTACGGGCGTGAGCTGAGGAGTCACGACTGTGACTAGGTCCGTCACGGGGGTGAGATATGTGTCACGACCGTGACTTGCATGAATAAAACAAGCCAACTTCTAGAGCTATCTTCACGAGCGTGAGGGGGGGTGTCACGGGCGTGACGGGTCTGTCACGCTCATGACAAGCAAGTCACGCCCGTGACGGGTTTGCTTCGTGTTTCCTTGCTTTTGTGAAGGTGTCTCACGAGCGTGAGATGCAAGTCGATCATGCTCGTGAGTTCGTCTCTTCTTCTTTTTTCACTCAAGTACTTCATCGTTCTTCTTCGGTATGGCTTGCCTTGGCTTTGAACGACTTTGGCATGCCAAGTAGGGCCCCTAAGGGTATGTAGGGTCCTCTAGTGTGTGCCGTGGGTCTTCCATATGGTCTATCGTCCTCTCGATCGTCAAGGTAGAATCCGTCCCAAGTGACGTTTTACCTACAAAATCAAGATGAAAGAAAGAGAAGAGCTAGAGGAGGGTAAAACATGGAGAAACGCCACTAGAGAGCGTCAAAGGTGAGCTAAATAGGCCGAATAAAGGCGAAAAAATAGGGTGAAATGACAATATATCAAATCTACCCATACCAAACCCTTACTCGTCCCGTGTAAGAACAAACAAAGTCACGACCCCTATTTAAACTAAGCTAATAATATAAAAAAAGAACTAAGTCTAGGACTATAGAGATGAATCCCCTCCTCGTTGTGTAAAATTATTACCTTTGTTCTCATTCACTTGCATACTTCGTCAACGGTGATAAGGCGGGATGGAAAGTGAGAACCCCATGGTGGTAGAAGACATTGTAGGATTGGAATTCCGCCCCTCACCTAAGTGAAGGGAAGGGTTGTCCCCTCAAAACCATGTAACGAGAGTGTAATCATAAAAAAAGGTAAGGAAATGAATGTTTGAGTTCTTATTTGGTATTTTTACTCTTTTGGCATTTTTGCGATTTCTTTTTTGGATTTTTGCTTGATTTGGGTGCCTTTGGAGGCAAAGTAGCCTAGCAACGGTGTGCGGCGGAGACCAACAAGAAAACATGAGATGATTGAAGAGTTACATGGACTCGAGAGTCACCTAGGGTCACCAAAGAATTTTCACACCATGGGGGTGGTCTAACTGGTCAAATGCACTCCCTTGACTACGTTCTAGGAAATTGATCGAAATAAAACTAAAATTGCACAACGAAGGGTGTCTAAAATCTATTTTAGAAGAAAAAGTGCTAAGTAAAAAGAGTAATTACAGTGGCCTATCTATGCTTGTCAAGTTTCCAAACTAGGCATTTCAAAATGATTTTCCTAAATGCAACTACATGCCATGACCTCATATTAAGGAATATGTACAAAGCTAATGAAAATGCTCTAATAGACTACATGACAAATATTCTAATGCAATCTCCTAACATCACAAAGGTTCATACAACTGTTAAATAATCCAAAACCCACATCACAATCATCAACAAACTTCTCCAAACTTCTCATGTGATAAGATGTAAAGAAAGAAAAAGCGAGAAGAAATAAGAGCGATCATACCGCGGCTGTCTTCTATTTCCCTTCGTTGTGTCTCTTAGTGATGCGTAGTGTACCTAGGTGTGGAGATTAGAAGCAAAAACAATTCAAATATATAGAAGCTAAGATATACACAAGCTAATTTTTAGGATTTTTCAAACTTTTTCAATTTTTTAGGATTTTTAAATGCTTTTAAATCTACAAAAGAAAAAACATGTTTTTGGGGTTTTTTCAAAAATTTTTGAATTAAATTGTAATGAAATATGATTTCCATTCCCCACATATGAACGTAAATTGTCCCCAATGTACGAAATGGTATTATTCAAACTAAAGAAATAAAAGAAAAGATGTTTTTGGAGTTTTTTGAATGATTTTGTAAAATGTAAATAACATGTTTTTGTGTTTTTGAAATTTTTCTGAAAAATAAAAGCTTGTTTTTGGTCTTTTTGAAAATTTTGAAGTATGAACAAAATGTACAACATATACAAGAGGGGTTTGTTATGCAAATGAACTATACTATATGAAATGCATGAACTATTACATATGACTAAAACTAAAGGCAATGTGATATAATAAAAGTAATGCATGACCTACGTGAATGCAAGCTAAATTAAATGTGTCATTTTGGAGTCTCGTTGCGGCGGTAAATAGCTAAGACACCCGCCCCTCATGGGGGTACCAATTGCAGGAAAGTCTAAACATGACACCTCCGAGAAAGCTACGTGATGCTTGAAAAATATAACTAAAAGTAATGAAAGTCTAAACTAAATTGTCATTTTGGATTTTTCAAGAAGGAGCAAAGATTTGGTGTCTAAATGGGACTAGACACCCGCCTCCATTGTTGCCGAGGCAAACCAACACTAACTACAATTATTACAAGATTAAGAGCAAAATTGATAATATGAGAGGAAATGCAAGGAAAGAGGAAAAACACAATCAAGGGGAGGGGGGTAGATGCTAAACAAGCCATCTAAACAAGACCCTCCAACTCCTCCTACATCACGCACATCAATGTGCTCCTCCTCCTCCAAAGAATCATCATCATCATTCTCATTAACAACTCCATCAACACCACCACCGCCATCCATGTTATCCTCCCGGCGACCTCCCCCCGTCTCCATGTTCACCACCTCCCCCCCGGTTTCCAAGATTAGGGAACAACAAGTCTCGTTGTGCCCAATTTGGCAAGAAACCATTAGGGTCAATATACCCTTGGCTCGCCATCAAGTGGTATGGGGGGTATTGGGCGTAGTAGTTGTTAATCCAGTCATTATGCATCTCCATGTGTATGTTCTGAAAAAGACCGGTCAAATAGTCTGCATTTGGGCGCAATGTGGAGTCCTCGGGGGAATATGGTCGGTAGGGGATGGGGTAAGGTGGAATCTGAATATAGCCTGGGGGAATTCGGGTGTGGGAGACGGGAACTGGGGTGCACCCTGACTCTGTTAGGGCTGTGGTTGAGGTCGCGGGGGATGGGAAGACTCGCCCTATTCTGGAGTGGTTCTAGTGGAAGACCCCTCTACCGCCGTTACCGGTAGTAAAAATCTAGGTCTCTGGTCCACGTGTTCTCCCCTAGGTTCAAAAGGGGGCAATCTATGGCAAGGTAGATAAAACGGTGAGGCATCCTTAATCACCCACTCCACCCGCCTCGGGTTCTTATCTAACTTTATCCACGATGAGCGGATAAGAGCGGTCTCATCCAACAAAGCCCACCCCCCCCCCCCCCGCAAAACCTCGTACGCCTCATTTCTATTGAAGTCGGGGTTAAAATTCTTGGCTATGTGAGTTACTAACCCCCCCAATTACCGCCGTTTGTTTCCTCTTCGTTATAATCCCCAATTTCCTCATCCTTCTATACATTTCACCCACCAAACCAAATTGGAAGGGAGCCCCCAACCCTTGCACCTTCATGTGCGATTCTAACAATGCTAGGTTGAGTAGGGAAAAGTTGTTTGGCTCAAGGCGATTTAGGAAAGTTCCCGACACAAGTCGGTGCCAAGAACGGGGTACGAGGTGGTGAATAAGCAAAGATGAATTCCTCCTAAAATCAGAAAGAACCTCCCCTGTCAAGGCCAACTACAAAGGTGCCTCCTGAAAACCCCTTCGGTTCCTTAGAATCCTTATGCGAAAGAATTTCCAACCCAAAAATAGCGGCAAAGTCTGTAAAAGGAATGATTTGAGTGGTATAGGCTATTCGAAAACTAAAACAAGGCACACCATCATCATTCATACAGGAATTGAGCCTACTAATGAATTCTAATGTTCGACTCCTATAAGAGAGTTCATGCATATAGAAGAGTGTAGTCATAGCTGTCGCCGTGAAGAAGGCGATCATTTTTTTGCTTTCCCGAGCTTCTGTAGAACGTCGTGGCAAAGAAAGGTGGTTGGCACCATGTCCAACCCCTTGATGCTTTTGAAAGCCTCCCGGTGAGCATCCGTCACAAAGATGACTTCCGAAAAGTCCAGAAGTTGCCCAACTTCTTGGTCCTCGTCAGCGTCGGGGTTCTTAGAGCCACTTCCCCTTCTTCTCTTTGGATCTCTAGAAGTAGAAGCTTTCTCTTTTCCCTTTTCCCTTTTCCCTTTTCCCATTCCCACCATTGTTGACTAGCTTCACAAGCTTTCCCAAAACATTTCTCAAAACCCTCCTCTTTATGCTCCTAGAACACTTGAAAAAGCTCCAATCTTCCCCTAAATGGCCTTCTATTGTAGTAGAAAGACCCAAAACCCAACAAAATTAAATATCAATATCGGATTATTTAAACCCTAGGTTTCAAAATCAATTTTTTTGAGTTTTTGTGTGAGTTTTAGTTGAAAAAGTTGGTCTTTATGTGTTTATAACGGAAAAAAGGGAGTTTTTAGAGTGATTTGGGGGAAGAAATGAGGGATTTTGATGAAGATTTGAGGGAGAAAAGGTGATTTAGTGAGAGAATGAGGAGAATTGTGTTTGTGTGTTTTAGAAATTGAAGGAAAAAGAAAGAAGGGACTAAGGAATAAGGGGAGCCGGTTTGCGACCCGTCACGAGCGTGAGCTCGAAGTCACGAGCGTGACATCGCTCGTCACGGGCGTGAGATGAGCTTCACGGGCGTGAGATGACGGGAAGAAATGTGCTTAGTTCTGGGACTATCTTCACGAGCGTGACTTGCCCCTCACGGGAGTGACATGTATCTTCACGAGCGTGAGGCTAGCAGTCACGGGCGTGACAGGTATGAGCAAACGAAATCTTCGTGATGTGAGCTATGTCAAGGGCGTGAGGCCTCTAGTCAAGGTCGTGACGTTTCTTGCCCGAGCACGTAAACTCGTCTCATACTAGGGATGCTTCCTAGCGTCTTTTCGCTTCATTTATTTCCCGCTTTCCGCTTCTTTTTCATTTCCCCTTTTTGAATTTTAATGAATTTAACCTTCAAATTCACTTAGACACAAAGTTAGCTCCCGCCCTCACAACTCTCATAAATCAATGATGCTAAAAAATGGTGAATCTAAATGAATTAAGGGAAATCGATTTAATTAATGATTTAATTGAAATGAAATTCAATTTAAATAACGATAATTTAATCGATTTTGATGCAAATTACTCTATTACTAAAAATCATCAAAGAGTTAGAAGTATTTACAAATAGTGGTTCTTCGGGGACTCCACCAAACCCGAACTTGTCTTGAAATTATTGGAGGGTAGTCGGCTTGAGGTACAAAGCCTCGACTACCGCGACAAAGGTACCTTCATGGTAAAGCTTGATTCTTTGCCCATTCACCTTGAACTTTTGCCCGTCTTTGGTCGACAACTCAAAGTCCCCGTACTTGCCAACCTCGATGATCAAAAAGGGACCCGACCACCGGAATTTTAGCTTTCCCGGAAAGAGTTTGTACCTAGAATTGAAGAGAAGTACTTTGTCTCCGCATTGGAGGTTCCTTTTCAAGATTTTCTTGTCATGAATGAGCTTCATCATCTCCTTGTATGAACGAGCGTTCTCATAATATTGGAACCTAAACTCCTCAAGTTCTTGTATTTGGAGCAACCGCTTTTCTCCACTCAACTTAGCATCAAGATTTAGCTCTTTGATTGCCCAATATGCTTTGTATTCAAGTTCTATGTGCAAATGGCACGCTTTGCCATACACCAACTTATAGGGCGACATTCCAATTGGGGGTTTGAATGCCGTCCTGTATGCCCATAGAGTATCGATAAGCTTTGAGCTCCAATCCTTCCGATGCTTGGAAACCACCTTTTCCAAGATAGACTTCATCTCACTATTAGAAATTTCAACTTGTTCACTTGTTTGGGGATGGTACCCCAAACCGGTATGATGACGAACACCATACTTGAGAAGGAGAGAGTCAAGTCATTTTTCATGGAAATGTGTTCTTCCATCACTTATTAAGGCCCTCGGCACTCCAAATCTTGGGAAAATGTGCTTCTTGCGAAAATTGACGACAACCTTGGCATTATTAGTAGGGGAAGCCACCGCCTCAACCCATTTCGACACGTAGTCAAAGGCTACAAGGATGTATGCAACAAGAGTACATGATCAAGGCAAGATACAAACTCAAGACAAGACACAAAATCAAGACAACAACATCATTCAAGGCAACAACAACAATACAGCCAACACCATGACTAGTTATGACAATGTTTTATTCAGTCCAAGTAACCACCACCTCAGGCCAGCAAAGACAACACCACACCAGCCAGAACAAAGCCTAGCCATCCACTTCCCAAGACTTAGCCACAACAACACACAGCCAACAGCAAAACAAACCCAACACAACAATAACAACCCTCAGCCACAACCAGTCAGTCACAGTCTTTCTAAACAGGGTCCATGGGGGCCTTATACACTCAAACAAGCCTAACCAGTGATCAATCTTAGTCCTAGGGAGGGTCCTCTACAACTTTGCCCAAGATTTCTTCTCCAGGAAATGCACACAACAAAAGTTAGCTTAGGGACAAACTCAAACTGTCCAGAATTCAGCCCTTTTTGCAGTAGTTCAAATGTCACTATCAAACTTTCCTATTTTGAACAAACTAGCTCGAGGATCTTTTAGCAGACCCTTTGACATTCATCCTACTCCAGCCTGGCTCAAGAACCAAGCCTAAAAGTCCACTCCTTCACCAGATCAACCCAAGCAAACCAATTAAGTCAGATTGTCTTATGTGAACTGCTTTTCTACTTTATTGCTTTAAGTCTGAACAATGTAGCTGTTATTTCTGTTTCTTTTGTAAGCCAACTATGGCCCTAGATGTAATGGATGAGTAAGATGTAATCTCATTGCCTATAAAAGGCTTATTCCTAATGAATCAAAGGTAGATTTGAAGTAAACACAAAAACTGAAACCATTGTTTCTGTTGATATCTCTTGGCTGTGTGCTTGAGAAACTTCCATTGCTGTGTGCTTGGAAGTGAGCATAGACCCTTAGCTGTGTGTTGGGATCAAGGCTCAACCCTCAGCCATTGGCTTTGTGCTTTGGTTAAGGTTCTATCCCCCTCTTTCAGCATCCAGTCTAAACAAAAACAGAGCAATTTCCAAGTGTATAACCTTAGTTCAATTGTAGTTGTTTTAGCTTGTTTTCTGAATAGTTTCATTGCAATTGGTATCAGAGCTTTGGTTTGTGAGTTCATTTACCTAACTACATTAAAAACACAAAATCAACCATGAGTGAAGAGAGAATTACAGGTCTTGAAAACATAATTTAAGGTCTTGTCAGAACTGTGATGGAAGTCTCCAGGTCTGTCAATGAACTTCTTGAGGGCCAACAAAACAATGACACAAGAGGAGGCAGAGGTCGAGGAAGAGGAGCACCTTTCCCACATGGAGGAAGGAGGAGACAACCTGTAGATCAATTTGAAATGTCAGACTCAGATGGCTCAGATCAAAGTCTTCTCAGACACCAAGACAAAGACATAAAGGTAGAAATCCCTGACTTTCTAGGTAGCATGAACCCTGATGATTTCCTAGATTGGTTGAGGTCTGTAGAAAGAGTCTTTGAGTTTAAAGGATACACTGATAGAAAGGCTTTTAAGGTTGCTATCATGAAACTAAAAGGTTATGCCTCACTGTGGTATGAAAATATGAAAACCTTGACGGTGAGAGAAGGAAAAGAACCTGTTAAGTCATGGCTCAAACTGAAAAAGAAAATGAGGGCTAAGTTTGTCTCTAGGGAATACACTCAGGACATGTTCATTAAGCTTACTCACCTGAAACAAGACCAAAGACCTGTAGAATCTTATCTAAGGGACTTTGAACAACTCACACTGCAATGTGAGGTTGTTGAGAAATCTGAGCAAAAGATAGCAAGGTTCTTAGAAGGTTTGGATGAGAGGATAGCTAGTAAAGTCAGGCTACAAAACATATACTCCTTTGAGGAAGCTGTCAACTTATCTTTAAGGGTAGAAAAGTTAGGAAAGGGAAAAGCCAGTGCTTCTAAGACACCTGCTAGAACCCCTACCTTCAAACCCTTTGTAGGAGTCAAGATAGGAGAACCTGTGGTTCCTATTAAGACCCCTTTCAACCCTGATAAAGGCAAGGCTGTTGATGCAGGCCAAAGAAAAACCACCCCCCTCAAAAAGTGTTTTCAATGCCAAGGATATGGACATTTTGCTAGAGAATGTCCATCTAAGAGAGCTCTGAGCACCCTAGAAGTAATTCATTGAGGAGAGGATGAGGTGTTGGTCTGTGATGATGAAATGGAAGGGCCTGAGGTAGAGGCTAGTGAGGAGTTGATAGAGCCTGATGCTGGGTTAAGTTTGGTAACATGGAGGGTAATGCATACTCAACCCCAGCCTTTGGAAGAGGACCAGAGACACCAGATCTTTAGGACCAGATGTACTATCAAGGGTAGAGTGTGTAACCTCATTATTGATGGGGGGAGCTGCACTAATGTGGCCTCCAAAACACTGATAGACAAACTAGCTCTACCCACCAAGGACCACCCCCTACCTTACAAACTCAGATGGTTAAACAAAGGGGCTGAGATCAAGGTGGATAAGCAATGTGTTGTACCTTTCTCAATTGGTAAAGGGTATGTGGATGAAAGTCTTTGTGATGTTCTGCCTATGGATGCCTGTCACCTCTTGCTTGGGAGGCCATGGGAGTTTGATAGGGATGCCATTCACTATGGGAGGGACAACACCTACACTTTTAAGTATGGGAAGAAGAAAATCACCCTGGCACCTTTACCACCTGCTTTAAAGATCAACCCAACCCCCATGAGTGAGGCCTCCAAGGAAGTCATGTTGATAAGTGAATAAGAAATAGTACAAGAGCTAAGTGAGTTACAAACTGTGTACATACTACTTGCCAAAGAGACTGGGATAAGCATGGTTGATATCCCTGAGGAGGTCAAGTCTATCCTAGAAAGTTATGGTGATGTCTTTCCTACTGAGCTCCCTAGTGGACTGCCACCACTTAGGGGAATAGAACACCACATTGATCTAGTACCTGGAGCTATCTTACCCAACAAGCCAGCTTACATGAGTGATCCTAAGGCTACACAGGAGCTCCAACTTCAAGTAGGTGAGCTGCTGAACAAGGGCTATGTAAGGGAGTCCCTCAGCCCTTGTGCTGTACCAGCCTTGCTTGTACCAAAGAAGGATGGGACTTGGCGTATTTGCATTGACAATAGGGCCATCAACAATATTACCATTAAGTATAGGTTCCCCATACCTAGACTTATTGATATTCTGGATGAGTTGAGTGGGGCTCAAGTATTCACAAAGATTGATCTAAGGCAGGGCTACCACCAAGTAAGGATAAGAGCAGGGGATGAATGGAAAACAACTTTCAAAACTAAACATGGGCTCTATGAATGGTTGGGAATGCCTTTTGGGTTGTCTAATGCCCCTAGTATCTTCATGAGGTTGATGACAGAGGTCCTAAGACCCTACTTAGGCAAGTGTGTAGTGGTTTACTTTGATGACATTCTTATTTACAGTTCAACTAAGGGAGAACATTTGCAGCATCTGAAATTGTTGTTTGAGGTCCTAAGAGAGAACAAATTATATGGCAAACTAGAGAAGTGCACCTTCAAGCAACCTGAGGTTTATTTCCTTGGGTTCATCATCTCTAAGAAAGGAGTAGCAGTTGATCCTGAGAAAGTTCAAGCAATCAAGGAATGGCCCCTTCCTCAAACTGTTACTGATGTTAGAAGTTTTCATGTGTTAGCCTCTTTCTACAGGAGGTTCATACAAGGGTTTAGCTCAATCATGGCCCCTATTACTGAGTGCATGAAGAAGGGAGAGTTCAAGTGGAATGAAAAGGCTGAGAAGTCCTTCAACCTGATCAAGGAGCTATTGTGTAAATCTCCAATATTGGTTCTACCAGATTTTAACAAACTCTTTGAGGTAGAGTGTGATGCCAGTGGCCTTGGCATAGGAGCTGTGCTTACACAAGAGAAGAAGCCTGTTGCATACTTCAGTGACAAGTTAAATGGGGCCAAGCTTAACTAGTCCACATATGACAAGGAGTTCTATGCCATTGTGAGAGCATTGAACCATTGGGGACACTACTTAAAGCCTAAGCCATTTGTGCTACATTCTGATCATGAGGCTCTCAAATACATCAATGGACAGCATAAACTTAACCCCAGACATGCCAAATGGGTAGAGTTCTTGCAATCCTTCTCATTCTCCAGCAAGTACATAGAGGGTAAGAACAATATTATAGCTGATGCATTGTCTAGAAGATCTGTGATGTTGACCTTCATGGAACAAAAGGTGTTGGGGTTTGAATTCATGAAAGAGCTCTATCAGGAAGACCCAGACTTCAAGCATGAATGGGAGGTGCATCAGGAAGGACAAGTCAAGAAAGGAAGCAAATACACAGCCCAGGAAGGCTACTTATTCTATGGAAACAAACTATGTGTGCCCAAGGGACCTTATAGGGGATTGCTGGTCAAATAAGTTCACTCCAATGGCCTTGCTGGTCACTTTGGGGTGCAGAAGACCTATGACATATTGCAGGATCATTTCTATTGGCCTAAGATGCTTAGTGATGTACAAGATGCCCTCAAAAGGTGCAGGTCTTGTCAATTAGCCAAAGCACATTTTCAGGCTGGCCCTTACACACCACTCCTGGTACCAAACAAGCCATGGGAAGATCTCAGCATGGATTTCATTGTAGCCCTACCAAGAACTCAAAGGGGAAAGGATTCAATCATGGTGGTTGTAGATAGTTTCAGCAAAATGGCACATTTCATTGCTTGTGAGAAGACTGAGGATGCTTTGGGGGTAGCTGAACTATACTTTAGGGAGGTTGTCAAGTTACATGGGGTACCTAGAAGTATTGTCTCAGATAGAGACACAAACTTTATGAGTCACTTCTGGAGAACCTTGTGGAAGCTATTGAAGACCAGACTATTGTTTAGTACTTCTCACCATCCCCAAACTGATGGGCAGACATAAGTCACTAACAGGACACTAGGAAAGATCTTGAGGAGCATTGTTTCTAAGTCCTTGAAAGATTGGGACCTCAGGCTAGCACAAGCTGAGTTTGCCTTCAACAGAGCTCCCTCCAGCAGCACAGGTAAAAGTCCTTTTGAAACAGTTTATGGTACTAACCCTCTCATGCCTACAGACCTGGCCCCAGTCAAAGGAAGCAAAGCAAACTATGATGCAAAGAAAAGAGTTGAACAAATGATACAGATTCATGAGCAAGTTAAGAAGCAGATTGAAAGGTCCAATGAGTTGTACAAGGCTAGATCCAAAGGGCCTAAAAAAGCAAGGGAGTTCAAAGCATGGGACCTTGTATGGTTGCATTTAAGAAACTCTCCCAGATAAAAGGAGAAACAAGCTCATGCCAAGAGCTGATGGACCATTTGAAATATTGGAGAAGCTGGGCCCAAATGCTTACAAGGTGGATCTACCAGGAAGCTATGGTGTCCATGGTACTTTCAATGTTAGAGACCTGAGCCCCTACCATGGTGAATCAGATGATGAAGGTGATGAAGATTTGAGGGCAAATCCTTTTCAGGTTGCAACAGGAGTACATGATCAGGGCAAGACACAAACTCAAGACAAGACACAAAATCAAGACAACAACATCATTCAAGGCAACAACAACAATACAGCCAACACCATGACTAGTTATGACAATGTTTTATTCAGTCCAAGTAACCACCACCTCAGGCCAGCAAAGACAACACCACACCAGCCAGAACAAAGCCTAGCCATCCACTTCCCAAGACTTAGCCACAACAACACACAGCCAACAGCAAAACAAACCCAACACAACAATAACAACCCTCAGCCACAACCAGTCAGTCACAGTCTTTCTAAACAGGGTCCATGGGGGCCTTATACACTCAAACAAGCCTAACCAGTGATCAATCTTAGTCCTAGGGAGGGTCCTCTATAACTTTGCTCAGTATTCCTTCTCCAGGAAATGCACACAACAAAAGTTAGCTTAGGGACAAACTCAAACTGTCCAGAATTCAGCCCTTTTTGCAGTAGTTCAAATGTCACTATCAAACTTTCCTATTTTGAACAAACCAGCTCGAGGATCTTTTAGCAGACCCTTTGGCATTCATCCTACTCCAGCCTAGCTCAAGAACCAATCCTAAAAGTCCACTCCTTCACCTGATCAACCCAAGCAAACCAATTAAGTTAGATTGTCTTATGTGAACTGCTTTTCTACTTTATTGCTTTAAGTCTGAACAATGTAGCTGTTATTTCTGTTTCTTTTGTAAGCCAACTATGGCCCTAGATGTAATGGATGAGTAAGATGTAATCTCATTGCCTATAAAAGGCTTATTCCTAATGAATCAAAGGTAGATTTGAAGTAAACACAAAAACTGAAACCATTGTTTCTGTTGATATCTCTTGGCTGTGTGCTTGAAAAACTTCCATTGCTGTGTGCTTGGAAGTAAGCATAGACCCTTAGCTGTGTGTTGGGATCAAGGCTCAACCCTCAGCCATTGGCTTTGTGCTTTGGTTAAGGTTCTATCCCCCTCTTTCAGCATCCAGTCTAAACAAAAACAGAGCAATTTCCAAGTGTATAACCTAAGTTCAATTGTAGTTGTTTTAGCTTGTTTTCTGAATAGTTTCATTGCAATGTATCTATTACCTTTAAAAGAGATGAAGGGACCTTGATAATCTATCCCCCACACATCGAATATATCAACCTCAAGTATTCCCTTTTGAGGCATTTCATTTCTCCATGATATGTTTCGGTTCGTTGGCAAGCATCACAACATTGAACAAAGTGTTTGACGTCTTGAAACATGGAAGGTCAAAAGAACCCGGATTGGAGTATCTTTGCAACGGTCTTGGTTGCTCCATAATGCCCTTTATATGGAGAGGATTGGCACCGTCTCACTATCTCTTCACACTCCCATTGAGGCACACACCTCCGGAACATACCATCACCAAATTCTTTGAATAGCAAGGGGCCATCCCAAAAATACCTTTTCACTTTAAATAAGAACCTCTTCTTTTGATTGTGGATCAAGTCCGGTGGAAGGACACCACCAAGAATGTAATTTTCAAAGTCTGCAAACCATGGGGTTTGGTTTTGAAGAGTCTCACTTATGGTGAAAAGGAAGTCATCCGGAAAGGAATCGTTGATGGGTATATCATCCTTTCTTCCCTTAAGGCTTAGTCGTGATAAGTGATCCGCGACTGCATTATCCGCACCCTTTTTGTCTCGAATATCCAAGTCAAATCCTTGTAGAAGAAGGATCCACCGAATGAGGCGGGGTTTGGCTTCCTTCTTGGCAAGTAAGTACTTAAAGGCGACATGGTCCGTATACACTATCACCTTAGATCCCACCAACTATGAGCGGATTTTGTCAAGAGCATAGACAATAGCAAGAATTTCTTTCTCCGTTGTTGCATAATTTATTTGTGAATCATAAAGGGTCTTGCTTGAATAGTATATGGCATGCAAAGCTTTGTCTTTCCATTGGCCAAGAACCGCGCAATTGGAATATTCACGAGCGTCACACATAACTTCAAATGTCAAGTCCTAATCCGGAGATTGGATAATGGTAGCCGAGATAAGAGCCTTCTTGATCCTATCAAATGCTTCAAGACAATCATTAGTAAAGAGGAAATGGGTATCCTTGAGGAGGAGTTGTGTAAGTGGTTTAGCAATTTTTGAGAAGTCCTTGATAAACCGGCGGTAAAAACCGGCATGACCAAGGAAGCTTCTAACCCCTTTGAGATTTGAAGGTGGGGGCAATTACTAAATCACTTCCACTTTAGCTCGATCCACTTGGATACCCTTTTTCGAGATCAAATGATTGAGAACTAGCCCTTCATTTACCATGAAGTAGCACTTCTCCCAATTCAACACAAGACTCACATTTTTGCAAAACTAAAACCAAATTGTGCAAGCACACATCAAAGACTTTCCCATACACACTAAAATCATTCATAAAAACTTCCATGATGGATTCAATATAGTCGTAAAAGATGCTCATCATGTATCTTTGAAATGTTGCCGGTGCATTGCAAAGGCCGAACGACATTCTCTTATAGGCAAATGTGCCATAAGGGCATGTGAATATGGTATTATATTGGTCAATAGGGTTCATTGGGACTTTGAAAAATCCCAAGTAGCCATCAAGGTAGCAAAAGTACTTGTTGGAGGCAAGTCTCTCAAGTAGTTGTTCAATGAAGAGGAGAGGGAAGTGGTCTTTCCTTGTTGAGGCATTCAACCTCCTATAGTCTATACACATTCTTCACCCCATTACCACCTAGTAGGCACCAAATCATTCTTATCATTCTTAACTACCGTGGTGCCACCTTTCTATGACACCACTTACACGGGGCTAACCCAATCAGAATAGGAGATTGGTTAGATTATCCCGACGTCAAGTAGTTTCATAACCTCACTTTTGACAAATTCTTGTAGGGTGGTGTTAAGTCTCCTTTGTTGTTGCCTCCTAGGTTGGTGGTAATCTTCCATATGATTTCTATGCATGCACAATTCAGGACTAATATCCTTCAAATCATCCAAGCGATAGCCTATAGCTTTCTCATGTTTTTGCAACACACACAACTAGGCATCTAATTGTACATCATAAACATGGGTATTCACAATCACGGGTTTGCATTTGGAATCATCAAGATAAGCATACATTAAGTTTGAGGGAAGGGGTTTAAGAGAAGGATTTTGTACCTCAACCGCACAAGAAGTTTGGATGATAGACTCAAGTCTTAATATTTGCTCCTCATCAAACTCCCTTTCCTCCAAAGTTGCTTCAAGTAAGTCAAATTCAAAACCATGTAGATCTCCCATGACATCCCTTGATTTTAAGGTCAATATTGCTTCAAAAGGATCTTTCATCAAGAAGCTAGGTGTAACTTTTTCAACGAAAGCATCGATAATGTCAATCATGTAACATGATTCTCCAAGATTTGGAGACTTCATAGCACTTTGCAAGTTGAATGTCATCTTTTCATCCCCCACCTCAAGAGTCAATTTCCCATGTTTCAGATCAATTACCGCCCCGGCGGTGTGCAAGAACGGTCTCCCAAGAATGATAGGGATTTGAGAATCCTCCGCCATATCAAGAACTATGAAATCCACTTCAATGAAATTTTTTCCTTTTTTTTCAACCGGGACATTCTCCAAGACACCCAAAGGTTTCTTTGTAGATCGATCCGCCATTTGAAGTCTAATGTTGGTGCATTTGAGGTCTCCCATACAAAGCTTTTCACATACAGAATAAGGTATCACACTAACACTTGCTCCTAAGTCACACAAGGCTTTGTCAATTCTTTTGGAGCCTATAGTGCATGGGATACAGAAACTTCCCAGAGTTTTCAATTTTGAAGGAGTGGGGTTTTGTAGAAAAGTACTACATTCTCCGGTGAATGCCACAGTTTCAACTCCATTTGACTTCTTTCTTGTGAGGAAATCTTTCATTAATTTTGCATAGGCATGGATTTGAGTGATTAGATCGGTGAATGGTATGGAAACTTCCAAGTTTTTAACAATGTCCATGAACTTGCCAAGTTTGTTGTCTAACTTGGTCTTTGCTTGTCTACTAGGAAAAGGAAGCCTTATCACTATAGGCTCCTCAACCTTCTTGCTTTTTGTTTCCTCCACATTCTTCTTTTCATTGACAACTTGTTCACTTGTTGAACTCTTCTCTTCCTTGTCATCCAACTCAATGAATTTATTTTCAACTAATACCTCATCTACCACTTTCTCTCCCTTGCCATTATCATCTTTGCTTGACATCTTTGGTCCCTCATAACGGTTTCCGCACCTCAATTGTATGGCATTGGCGGTTTCATTCTTGGGTGGGTTACCTTGTTGAGGTAATTGACCTTTCCCCCTAGAGGAACTCCCCGATGCTATTTGAGTCACTTGTGTCTCAAGCATCTTGTTGTGGGCAAGGATGCTGTTGATTATGATATGTTTGGCTTATATGTCTTTTTGCAATTGGAGGACCGCATTTTGAAGGTCAAAGGATTGGTCTCCAACTTGTTGTTGCATGGGTGGTTGATTTTGCGGTGGTGGGTTGTATTGTTGTTGATTTTAATTGAATTGTTGTTCGGTGTAGGAAGGTTTTTGTTTTGGGTGTATTGTGGTCTTTGGAAGTTTTGTTGGTTGTTTCTTAGGGGTGGGGCAACATATGATTGTTGTGGTTGAGGGTTTAGGACATTTTGGCTTTTGTATGAGAGGTTTGGACGATTCTTTGTGTTCTCACTATAGAAGTTAGAGTAAGCGGTTCCTTGTCTATAAGATTGAAAGGCATTCACTTGTTCAACCGATCCTCTACACTCTTGAGGAGCCTAGTGTGATAAGGCTACCTTTCCCTTCTAGACAAGTAAAAACAAAGCTAGACAAGCAATTAGGCAAACTTATGGACATTGTCAGGAATTTGGAGGTCTCCATCCCATTCACCGACCTTGATAAGTGAATATTTGTATGATTTTAACCCCCACTTTAGCTCAGATTTGTATGTCATTTGTGCTTTGTTAAGCCATTTTATGAGCTAATATCGTCTTCTAGGCGAATTCCTGTGTTCTAACTTGTTTTGTAGGGAAAGTGACGTTTCTACGCCCTTTTTCTATATTCCCGAGCATTTGCCTAGAACCCGACGATTCAAAGAAGAAAGCTTGACCATGTGTAAGGCATTTCAAGAAGGTTCACTAACTTAAGAGAGAAAAGAAGCAAAGACGGTTTCATAGTTGTCGGAAGACCAATCAATTAGACGGGAGAATTCATCGCTTTACATCATACCTTATCAACAAACCCGATTGTATAAGTCAAGGGGGATGTTGGAAGTCAAGTCAAGCAAAGGAAGATGAAGCGTTAGTCAAGAGCTTCCAGAAGACGACTTACCCGATCGGGTAAGTGTGTACCCGATCGGGGATGTGTGCTGCTCCAAGCATTGCGGCTCCTTCTTCCTAAATTTGTCCTATGTGTTTAATGCCCGACCTCTTCTCCACGAAACCCTAATACTATAAATAGATGCTCTAGCCTCACAACAAAAACACACTATCTTACACAATCTAATCCTATATTTCATACAATCTTCTTATTAGTTTTCTCTTTAGTTTTAGTCTTTCTAGTTTAGATTATCTTCTACTTTTGTCTTTTGTTTCTAGTTTATTTCTGTCCATTTTCTATCAAAACATTAGTGTAGTTCAATAAGAATTTCAATCTTTGTATCTACTTTGTTGGGTTCAAGAGTTGTAATTCAAGGTACGGTATTTCTATGCGAGGGATTTCTATTATCGTTATCACTTTCATCATTGATCATCACCTAGGTATTCCTAATTTATCCTTTGTTATTGTTCTTTATTGTTTTCCATTTGATTGTTATTTTCCTATTCATATCAATTAGATTCATTTTCATGTTGTTATAATCATAGTTTCATTTCTTAGATTGTCATATAGCGTCGTTATTATCGCCACATAGAGAGTCTAAATTATTGTCAAAATCAACTAAATATGCCTATCTTAACTTTCATTGTTAATATCAACATAATCATGAGTGAGTAGTCACCTTTCTAGGGTGTAGGTAGCCATGTTAGATTGATTAAAAGATGATAATTGGATAAAAGAAATTGTGCTTTTAAAACATTGTGTCTATGCATGTTTGGACTTTAACGATAGTTGACGATTCTTGATCACAATCATTGACTAGTATGGAATTCTTTTCCAAGGTAGATATACAGGAATTGAATAGACAAAGCGTGACATAGTGGATTAAGACCTAGTAAATCGCACTAAAAGCCTGCTAGACCATCTGATCTATGATTGTAATGAACACACCATTCTTACGAACGCTCAATGAATTATTTGCATATCCTAAATCCAATTTTATCAATATGTCAATCTACATGTGTGAACCTATTTCCCTAGATGCTCCTTACTATTGTTAATTTATTAATTGCTTTATTGTTTTCATTCTAGTTTGTTTTTATTTTGTTTTTATTTATGCCTTTCATTAGTTTAGAATTCAAAAATCCAAAACCCAGAAAATCATTAGATAAAACTCAATTGTGTGACGATTCACAATCCATAGGAAACACCATCTCCCTGAGGATCGACCCCTACTTCCCTAATTACATTAATTTGTTATTAGCCTAGTCTGGGTAATTTATCTTTGTATCGGGTTTGCGACAGGCACGATCAAATTTTGGCGCCGTTGCCGGGGAGCACGGTTTAGTTTTCCTTTTCTTGTGATTTCTATCACGATTAGTTTTATCTAGTCTTTAGGAACTCAAATTCCTTTTGACCTCTCTTGATTTTTCATCTTACCTTTTCTATCTTATGCCCATATCTTCTAGACTAGGGACCCCTATTCCTTTAGACCCCGAACTAGAAAGAACTTTGCGTAGGAAATTAAAGCTATTCAACGAAATTTCAAAAGCTTATGACATTTCAAGTTTAGATCGTATTCGTGAGAAATACTCGGATATCTTACCTAATCTTGAAGGAGAAGAAGATCCATTCTCATCCCCATTTCAAAAAATCAATCAACTTTCAACCAACATTCCATCTTCATCTTCGCAAACAAAAATGGTTCGACTTTCCGACCATTCTAAACCCACTGCAGATACACTTCCAAAGGGTATCGCTACATCTCAAATTACAGCTAAAAACTTCGAAATCAAACCTGCCTTCATCAGTTTAATAGAGAGAAATCAATTTGGTGGCAATGCCACAGAAGATCCCAACCTTCATATCCAAAACTTCTGTGACTATTGCTCCACAATTAGACAAACTGGAGTATCCCAAGAACAGATTAGGGAAATGCTCTTTTCCTTCTCTTTAAGAGGAAAGGCAAAACTCTGGATCAATAGTCTTGACCGAGTTGCCTTAGGAATAGTCGACTGGGATGGTCTAGCTCTTGCTTTCTATCAAAAGTACTTCCCACCAGAACGAACCGCACTCTTACGAAGTCAAATTACTGGATTTCGTCAGAGGGGCAACGAAAGCCTTTATGAGGCATGGGAAAGATATAAAGAATTACAAAGAGAATGTCCTCATCATGGCCTTGATTCATGGTTCCTGGCTATCACATTCTACAACGGTTGTTGTGGCGAATCGCGTCGTATCCTCGATTCCGCTAACAATGGTCGTTTCGATCAAATCGATGTAGAGATAGCTAGTGCGACTATCGAGTCAATGGCAATCCACGATTCTCAGTATACTTGAATCATTCTCAGTATAGCAACTCGCGTGCTATACCGCTCAAAGCCAAGCAGGATGATTCAAGTAAAGTAGCACTCTTGGAAGCCCAACTAGCCCTTCTGCAGCAACAAGTAGGAAGCTCTTCCCAATCCAAGGAACATATCAACGTCACTAACCACGTAGTGGTATGTGAGACATGTGGGATTGGAGGGCATAGTTTTCAAGAATGTAGAAGTTCAATAGAGCAAGTCAATGCTTATCAAGGATATAGGCAAGGCAACGCTTTCTCAAACTTCTATAACGAAAACACAAAAAACCACCCATTTTTGTCCTACAAAAGTACCAATGTTCAAAATCCCCACCAACAAACTCAACAACCATTCATACCACACCAACAAAAGCCTTACAATCCACCTGGTTTTCAAAACCAGAGACCTTCATTCCAACCTAACTTCAACCAACCTTACCAAAATCAACCTCAACACCAACCACCTCAAATTCAAGGCCAACCAAATGACTCAAGTTTGAGCAAAATTGAATCCATGCTTCTGCAAGTTGTTCAAAAACAGGATTCAATGTTTGCTCAATTTCAAAAGAGTGATCAAGCTAAAGATGCTGCCATCAAGATGCTTGAAACTCAAATGGCCCAATTGGCTACCTCTATTACCCAAAGAAAACAAGGCCAACTCCCACCTCATGGTGAACAACCGAGGGACACCGCAAATGCTATCACCCTTAGGAGTGGTACCACTTATACGGAACCTCAGCAACCCAAAGAACCAACAGTTGAGCCTTCACCAGTAGAAAGCCAAAAAGAAACCCAACCATCCACCGCTAAGGAAGCGGAAGACAAATCTGAAAAGAAGGATGAACTTGAAAAGGAACCCATCAAAATTCAAGTTCCATTTCCCCAACGTTTGAGGAGAAATCATAAGGAAACCCAATTCGGTAAATTCATGGAAGTTGTCAAAAACCTCCAAGTAACGGTTCCCTTCACTGAATTAATCACTCAAATCCCTTCTTACACGAAATTCATGAAGGATATTCTAACAAAGAAGAGGACTCTGGATGATGTTGAAATCATCGCATTCACCGCTGAATGCAGTGCGTTATTGCAAAATAAGTCCCCTCCTAAGTTAAAGGATCCTGGTAGTTTCTCTATACCTTGCACTATAGGCACCTACACTATTGATAAAGCTTTATGCGATCTAGGTGCTAGTGTAAGCGTTATGCCCTATTCCATTTGCGAAAAATTGAATATGGGAATTCTGAAATGCACAAGTATCACCCTGCAAATGGCAGATCGTTCTCTAAAACAACCTATGGGAGTTTTAGAAGATGTACCTGTTAGAGTAGGGAAGTTTTTCATTCCGGTCGATTTTATAGTGTTAGATATGGCAGAAGATTCGCAAATCCCTATCATTCTAGGAAGGCCATTTCTACACACTGCGGGAGCAGTAATCGATGTCAAGAATGGAAAATTGACATTAGAAGTAGGTGATGATAAAGTCACCTACAACTTAAACAGTGCAATGAAGAGCCCTATGCTTGAAGAACCTTGCTGTTTTCTTGACATTGTCGACTCAATCATTGATGAATCTCTGTATCCATCAATAATTGAGGATCCTTTAGAAGCAATTTTATTGTTAGAGGATATCTCTGAGAACGACAATTTTGAGATCAGTGAGCTGGAAAGGGACTTGACTGGTAAAGAGATACCGTCTGAAGAAGTTGAGGAGTTCATAAGCTTAATTGATGCTCCTGCCAAGGCAGAAGTACATAAACCTGAACTTAAACCTCTTCCCTCAAATCTAAAATATGCTTTTTTAGATGAGTCTGAATATTGCCCGGTCATAGTAAGTGCTCTCCTAGATGAAAATCAATTAAACTTACTATTGACTGTTTTGAGGAAACATAAAAAGGCAATAGGCTATAAACTTGAAGATTTAACAGGCATAAGCCCCGACTTTTGCATGCATAGGATAAACTTAGAAGAAGGCCAAAGACCTTGTGTTCAAGGTCAACGCCGTCTTAACCCAAACATGCAAGAGGTAGTTAAAGCTGAAGTTCTGAAATTGTTAGACGCTGGCATAATCTATGCAATTTCTGACTCAAAATGGGTTAGCCCTGTCCAAGTTGTTCCCAAGAAAGGAGGAACAACAGTAGTCAAGAACGAGAAGAATGAGCTCATCCCCACAAGGATTGTGACGGGATGGCGTATGTGCATTGACTACAGGAAGTTGAATCAATTAACTCGAAAAGATCACTATCCTCTGCCCTTCATTGATCAAATGCTAGAGAGGTTAGCTTGCCACAAATATTTCTGTTATCTAGATGGTTACTCAGGATTTTTCCAAATTCCTATCCACCTTGAGGACCAAGAGAAAACCACCTTCACCTGTCCCTATGGCACTTTTGCTTATCGCCGAATGCCATTTGGCCTATGTAATGCACCTGCAACTTTCCAGCGTTGCATGACTAGTATCTTTTCCGATTTTGTTGAGACTATCATGGAAGTATTCATGGACGACTTTAGCATCTATGGCATTTCCTTCGATAATTGTTTGACAAATCTGTCGAAAGTGCTAAAACGCTGTGAAGAAGTCGACCTTGTTCTCAACTGGGAAAAGTGTCACTTCATGGTGAACGAAGGTGTAGTTTTAGGACACATCATTTCTGAAAGAGGTATTGAAGTGGATCGAGCTAAGATCCAAGTTATTGAGCAACTGCCACCACCTGCTAATGTAAAAGGAATCAGGAGTTTCCTTGGCCACGCCGGTTTCTACCGACGGTTTATTAAAGATTTTTCTAAAATAGCCAAGCCCCTGACTGAGCTCCTTTTTAAGGATGCGCCTTTTAATTTCACGAAGGAATGCCTTGAGGCATTCAACAAAATCAAACGCGCTCTAATCACCGCACCTATAATCCAGTCACCTGATTGGAATCTTCCATTTGAACTTATGTGCGATGCGAGTGATTACGCCGTTGGAGTTGTTTTGGGGCAAAGAAAGGAAAAGTTCCTTCATGCAATTTACTATGCTAGTAAAACCTTAGATCCTGCCCAAATCAACTATGCCACTACTGAAAAAGAACTTCTTGCCATTGTCTACGCCTTAGACAAATTCCGTTCTTACCTTATAGGATCGAAAGTTATTGTTTACACTGACCACGCTGCTTTGAAATATCTGCTTTCAAAGAAAGAGGCAAAACCTCGACTTATCCGATGGATCTTACTCCTTCAAGAGTTTGATCTAGAGATCCGGGATAAGAAAGGAGCAGAAAATGTAGTCGCTGACCATCTTTCAAGGATAAGAGTAACTGAAATAGGATTGCCAACACCAATTAATGATTCGTTTGCTGATGATTCATTAATGGCGATTACTGACTCTTCTCCTTGGTATGCTGATATGGCCAATTTTCTTGTCAGTCGACAGCTACCTTCTGACCTTTCTTATAACCAAAGGAAGCGATTTTTGCATGATGCAAAATTCTTCGTTTGGGATGATCCTTATCTTTTCAAGCAGTGTTCTGATGGTCTTTATAGACGATGTATCCCCCAGTGGGAAGTTAAAGGAGTTTTAGAAGGATGCCACTCATCTGCTTATGGTGGTCATCATGGTCCGTCCAAGACCGTAGCCAAAGTCTTGCAATCCGGGTTTTTCTGGCCCACGATGTTTAAAGATTCAAAGGACTTTGTTATGGCTTGTGACGCTTGTCAACGAATGGGTCAAATATCCAAGAGACATGAGATGCCTCAAAACGGCATATTAGAAGTTGAAATATTCGATGTCCGGGGTATTGACTATCAAGGACCATTCCCTTCTTCTAACGGAAATCGTTACATCTTAGTCGCTGTTGACTATCTTTCTAAATGGGTCGAAGCAATTGCCACTCCCACCAATGATGCTAGAGCTGTGATACGACTATTTAAGAAGATCATCTTTCCACGTTTTGGTGTACCCAGAGCCGTGATTAGTGATCGAGGAACTCATTTTGGAGAGAAGCAGTTAGATACTCTGCTTACTAAATATGGTGTGTATCACAGACGAGGATTAGCCTACCACCCTCAGACCAGCGGTCAAGTAGAAGTCTCAAATAGAGAGTTGAAAACAATTCTTCAGAAAGTAGTCTCAAGATCTAGAACTGATTGGAGTAATAAGCTCGATGACACCTTATGGGCTTATCGCACAGCTTTCAAAACCCCGATTGGAACATCTCCTTATTGATTGGTTTATGGAAAGGCCTGTCATCTTCCTGTCGAGTTAGAGTACAAAGCTTACTGGGCTATCAAAGAACTCAACTTAGACACTAAGCTTAGTGCTGATAGAAGACTTTTGCAACTCAATGGGCTAGAAGAATTTCGTTTGCAAGCTTATGAGAATTCTCGAATCTACAAAGAGAAAACGAAGCGTTGGCACAACAAGAGGATAGTTAAGAAAGAGTTTAATGTCGGTGACCAAGTACTTCTTTTCAACTCCCGTTTGAATATTTTTCCGGGAAAACTTCGATCACGATGGTCTGGACCATTCACTGTCACATATGTGAGCAAGTACGGCTATGTGGAACTAATGACTAGCAATGGTGAGAAATTCAAAGTTAATGGACACAGACTGAAACTCTACTATAGCAATTCTATCATCGGATGTTTAGATATTGTCTATACGGAGCGTCCATCCCCAACCCAATGATTTCAAAGAAAAATTCGTCGAGCAAGACGTTAAACAATCGCTTCTCGGGAGGCAACCCGTGTTTTCCCTTTTTTGCATTTTTATTTTTTTCCCTTTTACGTTGTTTTGTTAGATTTCTTTGCAGATGAAAGAGTTTTTGAAGAATCTCTGACGACCTTCCTTGTCAAGTCCAAAAGGCTAGCTTGGGGGAATCCGCACTGGCTAGTACACTTCATTCTTCTTTCATTTTTCCTTTCTTCCCATTAAGCATCTCATTGCATATTTGGTTTTTGTGCTCACATTGAGGACAATGTGATGTTTAGCTTGGGGGAGGGATTGCATTTTCCCATTTTTGTATTTTAGTTATATTTTTCAAATTTTGAATAAGAAAGAGAATATTTTAGAGAGAAGATTTTTAAATTCTGAACACAATTGAATGCTTTTCTTGCTTTGCTTGCTTGTTTACTATGCTATCATGTTACATTTTCCCAACCTTAGAGCTTTCAAAAGATAATGATTCAATATTCATTGAATTTTGCATACATGGGGAAGTCTTGTACACAGTAGGCATAAGGTAGAACCTCCTTAGACTGGTACATCCATACCCAGTCTCATCTAGGTGTGTGTAGTTCTCCTTGTGATGTGTGTCATGTCAAAACGCATAAGTATGGTTCTCATTTCATTTCTATAAGCATTGCATTCATGATTCACTAAGATTTGAAGCCTTTTTCACTTTAATTTACCCCTCAAAATTAGCCCCTTCATACAATTGCTTCACAAAATAATAGCTACAAATAAAAACTGCCTACCTTTTGAGCTAGTAGCTAGACTATGGTGTGTGGGTGCTCTTTTGAGAAGGTTTGTTCTTATCTGTCAAAGTGAATTTGGGAAAACGAAAAAGTTCAAGAAGCGAAGTTGTGTTCAGAGAAGAAAAAAAGAAAAAAAGAAAAAAAAAAGAATAGAAAAATATAAAAATAGAAAAAGAAAGAAAAAGAAATAAAAGAAGAAGTTGTGAGTATCTCCTAAAAAAGTCAATATATAGAAGGAGTTCACTCTTGTGTTTCGTGTGGAATAAGCCAATCTGTTGCTTCTGGCTTCATCGTTCGTTTTTTGGGAATTAATCGAAAGTTTGGATTGAGTATTTATTTATCATTGGTCAGTTGCTAGCTCACTCTAACCTTCACATGACCATAACTGTTTGTCCACCTTTCACCCATTTCCCAAAGCCTTCTTCTCATCTTTTCGGCTTCTTTTCTATGTGCATTGTGATCTTTGACTTGTGTTTTGAATTGTTTACCATATTAGACTGCGGACACATTTTCATAAGTCGTAGATAGGTGAGTGTCTCAAAACCATTTACACATAAAGAAATCACATTTTTACATACATTGAGTGTTCGAGTGTACCGTGAGAGTCCATTTGTCAAAAGATCATGCAAGAGCCAAAAATCTGTAGTGAAATTCTTTGCGCTACGCCGTTATGTAAATCTCAGCCATGGTTATGTATCATTCTTGCCCACGTTGCTTTTGGGTTATGATTCATTATGTTTCCAAAGCTTTATGTTGAGATTTGTTTCTTGATGGTATAGTAGCCAATGCTTGCAACCTTGTCCTGGTATTGTTTGTTATATTTGCTTGAGGACAAGCAAAGGTTTAGCTTGGGGGAGTTTGATAAGTGAATATTTGTATGATTTTAACCCCCAGTTTAGCTCGGTTTTGTATGTCATTTGTGCTTTGTTAAGCCATTTTATGAGCTAATATCGTCTTCTAGGCGAATTCCTGTGTTCTAACTTGTTTTGTAGGGAAAGTGACGTTTCTACGCCCTTTTTCTATATTCCCGAGCATTTGCCTAGAACCCGACGATTCAAAGAAGAAAGCTTGACCATGTGTAAGGCATTTCAAGAAGGTTCACTAACTTAAGAGAGAAAAGAAGCAAAGACGGTTTCATAGTTGTCGGAAGACCAATCAATTAGACGGGAGAATTCATCGCTTTACATCATACCCTATCAACAAACCCGATTGTATAAGTCAAGGGGGATGTTGGAAGTCAAGTCAAGCAAAGGAAGATGAAGCGTTAGTCAAGAGCTTCCAGAAGACGACTTACCCGATCGGGTAAGTGTGTACCCGATCGGGGATGTGTGCTGCTCCAAGCATTGCGGCTCCTTCTTCCTAAATTTGTCCTATGTGTTTAATGCCCGACCTCTTCTCCACGAAACCCTAATACTATAAATAGATGCTCTAGCCTCACAACAAAAACACACTATCTCACACAATCTAATCCTATATTTCATACAATCTTCTTATTAGTTTTCTCTTTAGTTTTAGTCTTTCTAGTTTAGATTATCTTCTACTTTTGTCTTTTGTTTCTAGTTTATTTCTGTCCATTTTCTATCAAAACATTAGTGTAGTTCAATAAGAATTTCAATCTTTGTATCTACTTTGTTGGGTTCAAGAGTTGTAATTCAAAGTGCGGTATTTCTATGCGAGGGATTTCTATTATCGTTATCACTTTCATCCTTTGATCATCACTTAGGTATTCCTAATTTATCCTTTGCTTATTGTTCTTTATTGTTTTCCATTTGATTGTTATTTCCTATTCATATCAATTAGATTCATTTTCATGTTGTTATAATCATAGTTTCATTTCTTAGATTGTCATATAGCATCGTTATTATCGCCACATAGAGAGTCTAAATTATTGTCAAAATCAACTAAATATGCTTACCTTAACTTTCATTGTTAATATCAACATAATCATGAGTGAGTAGTCACCTTTCTAGGGTGTAGGGTAGCCATGTTAGATTGATTAAAAGATGATAATTGGATAAAAGAAATTGTGCTTTTAAAACATTGTGTCTATGCATGTTTGGACTTTAACGATAGTTGACGATTCTTGATCACAATCATTGACTAGTGTGGAATTCTTTTCCAAGGTAGATATACAGAATTGAATAGACAAAGCGTGACATAGTGGATTAAGACCTAGTAAATCGCACTAAAAGCCTGCTAGACCATCTGATCTATGATTGTAATGAACACACCATTCTTACGAACGCTCAATGAATTATTTGCATATCCTAAATCCAATTTTATCAATATGTCAATCTACATGTGTGAACCTATTTCCCTAGATGCTCCTTACTATTGTTAATTTTTTAATTGCTTTATTGTTTTCATTCTAGTTTGTTTTTATTTTGTTTTTATTTATGCCTCTCATTAGTTTAGAATTCAAAAATCCAAAACCCAGAAAATCATTAGATAAAACTCAATTGTGTGACGATTCACAATCCATAGGAAACACCATCTCTCTGAGGATCGACCCCTACTTCCCTAATTACATTAATTTGTTATTAGCCTAGTCTGGGTAATTTATCTTTGTATCGGGCTTGCGACAGGCACGATCACCTCATCACTCAAATTCCCGCTTATGAAAAATTCATGAAAGACATCCTTACAAGAAAGAAGTCCTTGAGTGGAGTTGAAACCGTAGCATTTACCGGTGAGTGTAGTGTCTTTTTACAAAGCCCAACCCCTCCAAAGTTGAAAAATCCGGGTAGCTTCTCTATCCCATGCACCATAGGCAACATAAATATTGACAAAGCCTTGTGTGACTTGGGAGTTAGTGTGAGTGTGATACCATAATCCATTTGTGAGAAACTTGGCATGAGAGAACTTAAATGCACCAACATCACACTCCAAATGGCGGATCGATCTACAAAGCAACCCTTGGGTTTATTGGAGGATGTATCGGTTAGAATTGGAAAGTTCTTCATTCCGGTGGACTTCATAGTTCTTGACATGGCGGAGGATTCTCAAATCCCCATTATTCTTGGGAGGCCATTTTTGCACACCGTCGGAGCGGTGATTGATGTAAAAACATGGGAGGCTAACCCTTGAGGTGGGAGACGAAAAGATAACATTCAACTTGCAAAGTGCCATGAAAGCTCCAAATCTTGAAGAATCTTGCTATTTCATTGATATCATCGATGCCTTTGTTGAAGAAGTGACACCTAACTTCTTTATGAGGAATCCTTTGGAAGTTATCTTGACCTTGGAACCAAGGGATGTTATGGAGGATCTACATGGGTTTGAATTTGACTTACTTGAAGCAACCTTGGAAGGAGAGGAGCTTGATGGACAACAACTTTTAAGACTTGAGTTTATCATCCAAACCTCTTGTGCGGTGGATATTGCGGTAGAGGTACAAGCCCCTTCTCTTAAACCCCTTCCCTATAACTTGATATATTCTTACCTTGATGAGTCAAAATGCAAACCCGTGATTGTAAATGCTCACCTTGATGATAATCAATTAAATGCCTTGTTGTGTGTTTTAAGAAAGCATGAGAAAGCTATTGGTCATAGCTTAGATAATTTGAAGGGGGTTAGTCTCGAGTTGTATATGCATAGAATTCACATGCAAGATGATCATGAGCCTAGAAGGCAACCTCAAAGAAGACTCCCCACCTTGCAAGAGGTAGTTAAAGGTGAAGTCATGAAACTACTTGATGCCGGGATCATGTACCCAATCTCTTACTTCGATTGAGTTAGCCCCGTGCAAGTGGTGCCAAAGAAAGGTGGCACCACGGTTGAAGAATGATAAAGATGAACTAGTGCCTACTAGGGTATTTACGGGGTGGAGAAAGTGTATCGAATATAGGAGGTTGAATGCCTCAACAAGAAAAGACCATTTCCCCCATCTCTTCATTGATCAACTCCTAGAAAGACTTTCTGATGCGTGTATTTTATATATACTTTTTAGTCCATTTATGCACGCATTTCTATGTCATTTAGGTGATATTATGTCACTATATGCCTGATCGTGCTTGTCGCGAGCCCGATACAAAGATAATTTACCCAAACTAGGCTAATAACAAATTAACGTAATTAGGGAAGTAGGGGTCGATCCTCAGGGAGATGGTGTTTCCTATAGAATGTGAAATGTCTCGCAATTGGGTTTTATCTAACGAAAATCTGGGTTTTGGGGATTTTGATATCTAAACTAATATAAAGCATAAATGAAAACAAAATAAAAACAAATAAAAACAATAAAACAATTGATGAAAAGCATCTAGGGAAGTTTCACACATGTAGATTGACATATTGATGAAATTGGATTTAGGATATGCAAATAATTCATTGTGAGTTCGTAAGAATGATGTGTTCATTACAATCATAGATCAGATGGTCTAGCAGGCTTTTTAGGCGATTTACTAGGTCTTAATCCACCATGTCATGCTTTGTCTATTCAATTCGCGTATCTCTACCTTGGAAAAGAATTCCATTTTAGTCGATGATTTCCGGCCAGAAGTCGTTAACTATCGTTACAATCCAAACATGCATAGACACAACGTTTTAAAAGCACAATTTCTTTTATCCAATTAACATCTTTTAGTCAATCTAACATGGCTACCCTACACCCTAGAAAGGTGACTACTCACTCATGGTAATATTTATATCTAAGATGAATTTAGTAATGAAAACTAGGATAGACATGTTTATTTTATTTTGACTCTTTATATGGCGATAATAACGACGCTACTTGACAATCTAGGAAATGAAATGATGATTATAACAACATGAAAATGAATCTAAGATAATATGTAAAGAGAATAACAATCAAATGGAAAACAATAAAGGACTTTAAACAAGGGATAAAACAGAAATACCTATATGACGATCAATGACGATAACGATAACAATAATAGAAAATCCTTGCACATAATAAACGATCCACCAATTACAACGCTTGAACCACACAAAGGAGATTACAAGGATGAAATTCTTATTAATCTAAGCTAATGTTTTGATATGGAAAGGATAGAAATAAACTAAGAACTAAAGACTAAAGAAGAAGAAAATGAGAGAAGGGAGGCTAGTTCCCCCTCCTCCTAATCTAAGGAGAAATGTAAGAAGAGAAGAGAAGTATGAGAAAAAGATTGTTGTGTATGAGATGAGATGATATGAGGGGATAGAGCACTATGTTGGACCTCTGGATTTGCTACGTTTGTTGGACCTTGCATAATTACTTGGGGCTCAAAGAAGCAAAATTAGGTTGCATTGTCTACTGCAGAAGCCGAATATATCGCTGCAGGACTGGTATGTTCTCAACTACTATGGTTAAAACAACAACTATGTGATTACGGTGTTAATGTTGGTTGTATGTCTGTTTTCTGTGATAATACGAGTGCTATTATCATTTCTAAGAACCCAGCTCAACATTCTCGTACTAAGCATATAGACATTAGACATCATTTTTTACGTGACCATGTAGAAAAGGGCAACATTAAACTCGAATTTTGTAGTACTGAAAATCAATGGGCTGACATTTTAACAAAGGCGTTAGCGAGAAGACGTTTTGAGATTTTGCGGTTGGAAATTGGTTTAATCAGTAGCAATTAAATTCGTCATATTTATTTTGTGAACCTGCGTGACTGGCTAGAATAAGACGAGATTGTATGACTGTGTCCGCATATTTCATTGTTAGTATATTTGTGTTTAATATTATATATTTTACGTGAGTATCTTGCATATTAAGTGTTTTATGGAAATTGAATTATGAACCACATATTTTCTATCTAAGGAACATCCTGCAAAATCTGCATCTGAATATCCTACTAGATCGAAATTACACTCAAGTGGATACCACAAATATAAATTAGATGTACCAATTAAATATCTCAAGATACGTTTAACTGCAATCATATGTGATTCTTTAGGACATGATTGAAATCTAGCACAGACACATACGCTGAACATAATGTCAGGTCTACTTGCAGTTAAATATAATAAAGAACCAATCATACCTTTATATGTAGTCTCATCTACAGACTTACCATTTTCGTCTAAGGTCAACTTTTTGTCAGTTACCATAGGCGTGTCCATTGGATGAGCGTTTTCCATACCAAATTTTCTGATTAGCTCCTTGACATATTTTTGTTGGTGAATCTTTATGCCTTCTTTGGTTTGTTGAATCTGCAGTCCTAGGAAGAATTTCAATTCTCCCATCATGCTCATTTCAAATTCTGAGGTCATAAGATCTGAGAAATACTTGCACAATTTATTGTTAGTAGAACCAAAAATAATATCGTCTACATAAATTTGAGTACAAGTAAATCAGAACCCTCGGATTTTAGAAATAGGGTTTTGTCGACAATCCTCTTTTAAAATATTTTTACTAGAAAAATAGGGTACATTTCCGGGTGTTACAATCACCCCACCTTTTAAAAAGTTTCGTCCTCGAAACTTGAGAGTAGAAAATAAAAGTATCAAGGACAAGAATCGGTTTTCAAAATTAATACGAAAACTTTTATAAGGGAAACATTTATGAAATGAGGTTCTTCTCGAAAAGGGTTTAAGGAGAATTTTCATAAGAGCGAAACTCTATTTACGGATCACAAGAATGCTCGTCGCGAACGAGAACTCTAATTATCCAAAATCAAATCAATGTCGAATTAGTGAAATCGAAATTCAAAACAACGTTAGTAAGTGCAGGACTAGTTATCAGACGTCTCCAATAACAAGTGCAAACATCCAACCAAACGCAAAATCCAAATATAAAAGCGAAATAAATCTATTTTCTCCAAAAAGAGGGTACACAAATCATCTTTAGACTTCTTTGAAACGTTAAAATTAGAAATATAGTATGGAAATTTGAAGGTTTTATTAAAGATAAAATCAAATAACAGGACATTACACAAACATAGAGCGACTCGAACATAAAGTTCACAATTCAGGGTAACAAAATATATACAAAACACGCAAAAACGAAACAAATCGAACTCCTAGGGATAGGAAGATGACAATAAAATCGGCAGGAAGATCTACAAGAATTCGATAGTACTAACTCTACTAATACTCTAATCCTCAAGAGGATGTAATTTACCCAAGTTACACCTCAACATTTTCAATGATTAGATTTTTACTGAAATATTCCATAATCACGAGACCTCAAGTCATCAACATAACCATTCAAACCTAATTAGCATCGACTAGGGTCCATAGATTGTAATCTGCAGGAGAGGTCCTTTAACATACTATAAAATCCTTAGATTCATCAAACTCTATCTGAGACCACTAACCAAAGAAATCTCATCTTAGGGGACCATATTTACTAACAACCACAAAGTGAACGGTCCTTACCATAAAGTCCTCTGATCCAATTTATTCCAAAACTCATTATTCTAAATTCACGATGGACTTCTCATCCTCAAAAGCCCAAAACACAATCAAAGCAACAAACATAATTATCTAAGAACCAACTAGTTTCATCCAAAGTCTCACGACAAGGGAAAAATCCACAATCCATTATCGCTCATATTGAATTCTTTAATACGCCCTAACATCCTTAATTCGATCATTACTACGCTCGAAGCCTCAAATATAAATAGTCACATTAGCAAACTACGGTGATTACTAATCCTCAAGATAAATGGGTTCACCATTCTATCTTCAAAATCCATAACAACTGAGCACTCACTATCAAAAGCTTGCAACAAACATTTCTCAATCTCAAACTATGATTCCTTAAGAATAAAAGAGAATTTCAAATTCCAAACCACAAATGGCCAATCACTTGGCAAACAGACAACCATTCAATTCATCTAGATCATCTAAAACTCAAAATGAATCAATTTTCATTTATGACAAAACTCCTCAAACTTTGGGTACCGGCTTAATTATCCTAAAGCAAAGTCTCTTTTAGAATCCACCAATTAGAAACATCAAATTCTCAAATGATATACCAAGCAACCGTTATAATACCCAACAACAACGAACGATTATCATGATCAACTCAATTCTCAAAATGACACTACAATACCAAGCTCCAAATCTAAAACCACTAAGAGAGGATACATTATCACTATTAGGATTCATTCTAGAGCTTAAGTCCTATTTCCCATGATGAATTATAACATGAAATTTGCTCAATCCAAGGACACATATTCTAGCTAAAGAATCGCAATTTACATCACGCTTATTCTTTGAGCCTTACAAACGGAATATCCAATCCACTAGAGAAAAGATGAAGGAGCAACGAGATAGAATACGATAAGGAATCTCAAGGAGAACACGGGAATAAAAAGGCACGAGATTACAAGAGAGGAGCGCTGAAAATAACGAGGTCAAGAAAGAGACAAAGCAGATAGTAGAGTTATGAAGCTATCCGAGCAAGAAAGAAGATACGAGCGTGCGATTTCTTAAAGATCAATCTTGACAAAAACATTCAAGAATGGAAATGAAAAGGGATAATGGTACGAGTAAAGGTTTAAGGTTTAATGTTTAATCCACAAAATTTCTCCTTTTTGACTTAGGGTGATAGTAAAGCAACTCATCCCAAACAAAGGTCTCTTACAAGGAACCATCGTACCACAATCATCAAAGTAAGGTACACCTAGATTTAACAAATTGATTACAACCCAATTCATCCACCCTTTCATATAACACGAATTCCCAATTGCGGAATTGCAACTCAAACATAGTAACATTCCTTTAGCTCAAATATTCAACACAACCTCAAAGGTTTCTTTAACTGAAAGACTAACAAAGACTCCCTTATAATCGGTCACTTTCAAGTCATATAGCCCACGAGTTCATTATTATTAAAGTACAACCTCAAGTCAAACATCATCATTAACGTCCCAAGGTATTTCCATCATAGCTCACATCATCGAATCTCGCTCATATCTATAATCCTCAAGTAATATGGTTCAACTTACAACGAAACCTTACTACTTCAAACGAGTCTCCGATACCATAAGATAGGATCATATCTTTAAATCCAAGAACTATAGCCAAATGCTTTTCCACCGAGCCTATACTCACAAACACACAATAGGAAACCACAAAACGTCACTTAATCTCAAAAGTATTTCGCACCTCAAGATATCATTCAAAACTTCTTATTTACACCAATTAGACATATCATAAGCATGGTCTTCAAAACAATACTAAACTTCTAAGTCCAAAAGACTAAATTACTAATTGAGTTAAGAAGTCATAGCCAACTCATTCACCTTACACCATCGAATATCATGAACTATTTACACACAAGTCATGACAAGCATCAAGCATTAAAATCATCAACTTATCTTACTACCTTTCCTTAGAGTTACAACCAATCATCAATATAGGGTGAATTTAGATCTACACCATTTTCCTCAAATCACAAATTCATTCTAACAAACACTAATATTCCACAAAATTCAAAGTTCTTCCGACCAAGTATAATATACCACAAACAAATGGGTA
This sequence comes from Heliosperma pusillum, assembly GCA_022085475.1. NCBI lineage: Eukaryota > Viridiplantae > Streptophyta > Magnoliopsida > Caryophyllales > Caryophyllaceae > Heliosperma > Heliosperma pusillum. The sequence goes on from JAIUZE010003968.1 coordinate 87,767, forward strand.
TGGCATCCACAAAAATGTTACAAGGGAAGGTAAGGATACCAATGGTAAGATGGAGGAACTATCAAGAGTAATTTCCAAGAGGCAAACAAGTTGGAAGAGAAAGAAGCACCTAGATAGAAGGAAGAGAGCATAATACAATAAGGACGAGAGAATTCATAGATGAAGAAGAAATACACTTCAATTAGGCTTGTACATCTTCAAATCTTCGGTAGAGAATACTTCTCCTAGGTAACACAATGATCCACCTCAAAACGGTAGATACAAACAAACCTAACATCACTCAACACAATCAACAAACAAGTTAGAACCTAACAAACATCAAGTACACCAAAGACTACCACCTTAGGTCCTTAAGTCTACCCATCTCTCATTTATTATTTCAAGGTCAAGTAATTTAAGTTTAGGGTTCACGTGTGTGCGTCGGGAGCGATAAAGCTCTGATACCAACTTGACAACCCGCGCGAATGCGGAAATATAAAACATACAAGCATGTGAATTATATTGCGGAAATAGGTAGTTTTTAAAAACATTTATACATGCAAGTTAAATAAAACGAGGAGTGTCAAAATATTACAACTAAGTGCGGAAAATAACAAAGAGACGGAGTCTCTCAAAATGTTAACAAAGAACAAGTGTTTAGCAAACTAGCTAATTAACGACTAGAGGTTAATCTTCCAAGGACAACGCCCGCTAGCTCACACCCGAACCCAAAAGAGTCAAAGCAAAAAGCCAT
>JAIUZE010003968.1:93922-106720 GCA_022085475.1 Heliosperma pusillum
TACTTTTCGGGTTGTTACAAGTATGAGATATTTAAATGGAAAAGTCAAGAAAAAGTCAAAGTCGCCTTAAGACGGGATTCACATGGAATCTCGCGGAAATTCCAAATACGAACTCGGAAATTCTAAATTCGACTCGAAAAATTAAATTTACGGTTAAAACTAAATTTCGCTGGAAAGTTTCCGTAAAATATTTTCACTATAAAAATAGGGTACATTTCCGGGTGTTACAACTTGCTCGGGGTCTATACTAGTTAGTAAATAAAGGGGTAAATTACAAATAACCACCACATATTTACGTATTTTTACAAATTACCACCACGTGTTTGCATTTTTACATATAACACCTAACATTTCATATATATATTCGCCAACCACCACCGTATATTAGTTCACGGGACTCATTTTCTTATTTTTTGACTCGTTAAGTAACGATTTATGTGAAATGCCCAAATTACCCTTATCAATTACTACCAGACAACATATCCTCCTTTCATATAATCCCCAAATCCTTTATTTCCCCCAATTGATCCCCAAATTCCTAAATCCTTTAGTTCCCTAAATCTCACTCTCCTTCTTTCTCTTATTTTCTAGGAAATTTCAACCAAGGTTGAATTAAAGAACTTATTGCTGATTTTTTGTTGTTTTTTACCCATAACCTTCAACTTCTTTGGGAAATTGATTGAGGTTGAAGGAACTTACTGTTGATCGAGGATGAAAGATCGAATGACTTGGGAAAATTGTCTAACAATGGAGCTCTAAGATTTCTTTTGGGTCTCAGTTGATTGTGAGAAATTGATCGATGAATTTGGGGATTTAGGGAATTAGGATTCAGGTTTTGTGAGAAATAAGGGGTGAGAGAATGATCGATTGATTTGAAAGTAATAATCATTTAAGTAGAAAGGGTAATATGGGTAATTACATAACACGTTACTTAATAATGAGTTCGAAAATAAGAAAAACTCGTCTCATGACAAATATACTGTGGTGATTGAATTGGGGAGTTTACATAAAAGGTTAGGTGTTATTTGTCGAAATGCAAATATGTGGTGCTAATATGTAGAAATACGCAAATACGTGGTGATTATTTGTAATTTATCCTAATTTAAATTATATATATTTGATCAATTGAGAAAAAAAGGTAGGATCCGGTACCAATTAATAAATTGATAAGAAAATCATATGAGTCTCAGTGAAAAAAAAAACTGTACTTTTTGCCATACATACTACTCTATAAAACTACTCATCTAAATGTATCCTATGTCATTCCCGAATGTTCTACATGTCACCTTGTGATACACGGGTTTCGCGATTCTTTCCAAACTGTGATACACGGGATACCACGGTTGGAGAAACGAGGGATACGCGTGAAAACACGCATTTGTGGAGTCGCCACCAACTTTTGTGGGAAGTTGGAACCGTTCGAATACTTTATGTCATGTCAAGACACAAAGGAATGACATGAACACTAAGAACTCGTTACCCTTAGCATTCTATGTGTAGAATGACTCTCGTGGATGCCAATGAACACAGATGTTCACAGAGATCTGGAGTAAGGGGTGAGGGTACGTATTAGGAAGTTCTTTTGATCGAACACCTAATCCTGCCCGCCTCGATAGCGGCCCCTACTAATGATTAGGGAAAATCTTCTGTTATCGATGTGTTGTCGGTTATATGCATGCTATGCAACATCCACATTTTAATCCTTACATGTGAGCTTAGACTATGTCAGTTGAACATGTAATTTAGCATTCAATTAGGTCGAATTGGGATTTAGATTGATTGCATATGAGAAGACAATTAAATCATCCAAAGAATCATACAATACAATGATTAAATAGAAAACATAAATATTACAATTGATTACAACGAATACGAGATCTATGTAGGAAATATGGCCAAAATGAAGACTTAAAAAAAGAAAGAAAATAATAGAATTATCTAAAGACAGATTAACGGTGATATTAAAATTTAATAGTTGATGAATTAGGTGATTTAAGCTACGTCAGAGCGAATCAAGAAGATTAGAGACAGAAACCAGCCCGGAACAGGCGCAAACTAAGGTGCGGCTTCTGGAAGTGGCGCAACACTCTGTGCGTCTGTTCCCGAGTTGGTTTATGGCTGTGACGCCAGAATCGCAATCAGTTAGTATTTTGTTTGTGCATTTACGGTTTATTAATGATCTACAAGTCGAATTTAAGTGATTTAATAGATTAAATTACACTAATTATATCAAAGACGAATCTAGAGATTTGACATGAACAAATATAACCTCTAAAGACACAATTTGATAGATGACAAAAACCCTCTAATATTGATTATTAGGAATCCAAGTCAAGACAAACTATCTAAATATGAAATTATGTTGAAAGTGTTGGAGTAAGTGTCCTCAACAATAGTGCGATCACTTAATTAAATCTCAATAATAAGGATACAAAAGGATGATAGATATTATAGTCAACTGGTCAACATTAATCGGTTACGATTGGCTTGCTAGAGTTTGACGTTACTGTCGTATGACGGTGGTGATCAGTTGATCCCTTAAGGTCACACCTATAGGACCATTCCCTTAATTGAAAAGTTAATTAATTGTATATCGGTACAGATTAATTAAATCCTTAAATTGAAATTTTTTTATTTGTGAGTGAGAATTTTATGTCTTATTGTAATGAGATTAAATAAGACACAATTTTGTAATTAAAATGTTATATTACTAAAATTGATTATTGTTTATAAAACAATTTGAGATAAGAATAATTAGTTGATTATAATTACAAAGGGTTGTAGATTATATTAATTGGGCTTAATGTGACCCATTTTATATATAAGTAATTATGAATTACTATTTATTTTGTTACATAATGTGAAATGATATTTAAATTGTTAAATATACATTTATCTATCCAAATGACATGTAACATGGTACATGACATACCACATTACAAGTGACAAAATTACAAAGATAAAATGGACTCCATTTTATTATGGGGCCGGTCATGGTGGGTAGGTTTAGGGTGTTAATTGGTTGTTGGTTTTAATAATAAAACACAATGATAACACCTAATACTACCTAGACCTAAGCTAGTGTTTTGGTCTTAGAAGCATGCTTGGTACTCCCAAGAGGCCATATGACCGGCCACACCCCACCCTACAAGAGAACAAGAAGTTCTCATTTTCCTTGTAGACATTCTTATGCAATTGCTTATCTCCTTATCTCACTATAACAACTCTCATAAAATAAGTTTATGAAATCTTTTATTTAAGAATCTAGTATTACATTCATATTACTATAGTAGTAATATAATTAGTATTAGATTAATGATTTAAGGTATCTAATAACATTGTATATCGAACAATATTATTAGTATTAAGGGTTTGTCTTGGGTGCAATCAAGAGGAGTGTTTCTACATTAGAAACTTGAAGTTCATCACTCACCTATTAGCTCAAGAACAAGAGTAGGAAGGAGTCCTATCTTGTGCCCAAAATTGTTTATATTCAATGTAAGGAACAATTTCTTCTTTCTTCTTTGTATTTTGTTATGCATGCATAAGATCTACATTGTTTAAGAGTAAATTATTAATGAAATAATATTAGAAATGTCTAATATCGAGTTTAAGAAACTTACAGAAATATGATTCATAAGAAATAATAAAAACTAATAAAGGTTTTGAGCATAAATCCGACATGAATCTTACATTAGATGAAATAAATGTTGGAGCAAGTGTCCTCCACAATAGTGCATTTATATTATAAATCTCATTTTGGAATATTAGTGGGATGACTAGTATTTTGATACTCCACGTCAGTTGATTAACGTAAATCGATAACGGTCAGCTGACTAGAGTTAGACGTTATTGTCGTATAACGGCGGTAATCAACTGACCCCTTTCGGTCACACCTATAGGATGAGACCCAAACAGAAATCTAATTATTTGTATACGATACATATTAATTAGTACTTTATATATATATTTGATATATGTTTAGTTACGAGAGTTAATTATTGGAAATTGAGTTACGAACTCATTCCGAATAAGTTTATTAGTCAATTATACGATAATTTACTGAATAAATTTTAAGTCTTATTTTAATACGATTAAATAAGATTTAATTTAATGATTAATAGTTAATTCATTAAATTAGTTGAGGTTATGCATATACTTTGAGGTAGAGGTGATTAGTTAATTATATTTACAAGGAGTTGTAAAATAATCTAAATAGGCATTGTGGGACCCATTATATATTGATATAATGATAAAATATCACTTAAAAGTTAAGTGTATATTATTTATTAATTTGAGTCATATAATTGTTATATGATCAAATTAACCCTTAATTATACAAGGTAATTAAACATATGATTATAAGTATTTGTGGGACAAATATCAAAAATCAAAATGGACCATATGTCACTAGTGGAGGCCGGATTATTGTAGTGTACAACATGATGATTGTTGTTGCTTGTTTTACAATACAACATGTGATCATGTCATGTTTATGACACATGATCTTAGTCTTATTCACTACTACACTCAAAGTAATTGCATGGGATTATTTTAAGCAAAATAAGAGGCCACATAGGCTTGCTTGGCCGGACCATAGTGTCCTTAAAATGGACAATTTTGTTGTTCATTTGACTTACTTGTTCATTCTTATTTTGCATGTACATCTCACTAAAATCCTCATCTCTCTAAAACCTCTCAAACACTAATATTTCCTATTACTAGAGTAGTAATAAAATCTAATATTAGTTCATCTTATCACTTGTGTTTTCTAGTAAAAAACTAAGAGATTAGTTTGGGTTTTCTTTTGGGTGCTTCTTAAAGGAGGTCTTCTAATTTGAAGATTACAAGGAGGATCATCTATTTCTTTCTAGCACAAGAACAACAAGAAAGGTGTTTCTTGTTGTGCCCATATAAATCGAAATTTCCCAATGTAAGGAAATTTCTTCTTACCTTTTATTATGCATTTTTATTTGCATGCATGTTACATAGATCTTTATTAAACACTAAATTAACAAGTAATTTAGTAACTAATTAGAGGAGTCTAATTAGGGTCTATGAACTTTCAATAAATACAATACAAACAAAAGATGGGTTAAAACACCCTCAGACTTATATGTTGACGAAACGCGATATGAACTAAAGTTAACGATTTAGCGACAGCTCGACTCGAATGTAGAGAAAGTGCTCTCGTAAGAGGAACGATTGATGAATTAAGATTGATTATTATTCAGTTGGTCAAATTGGTAGGTCAATGCAATAACGTGACGGGAACCCGGAAGGATCAGAGCTTACGTGGTCGATTGATTAAGCACGTAGTTGTCAAAATTCTTAGAGAAAGGTCTAGAATTCAAAGAGAGAGAAAAGAAGGGGCAGAACACTCGCGTGCCTTGAAAGTGTGCACGGACCTCTCCTTATATAGAGAGAAATCCGAACAGTTTTGGAATAACTCGAACACGGAAAGAAATCTAGAAAATATTCCGGCAACAGGAAAACAGATTTGGGAAAGAGGCGCAACATGCAGTGCGACTCTTGGAAGAGGTGCAGCTCCTGCTGCGTCATTTCTTAAGCAGTTTCTTACTTTGAAAGAAATATTTCCGCGTTTCTTTATGGAATTGCGATAGATTTACAATTCTTTTCTAAATAAAATATGAATATATTTTATCGAGAAAAAGATAAGTTTTGAAACATTAAAATATCCGGAATATTCTCGAGCGTTCAGACACGGTTTTAAAAGACGGTTTATAGAAAATGAAGCGGTTTTTGACCCGGACTCCAAAATGACTCTAATGACTGTCAAAACGACCGTATCGGTATGTAGATGACGACCAAGGGGTAGACAAAAGTGTTTGAGCTGTCACTTGACAATAAACTTACGAATTGTCATTAATCATTTCGTATACCAAACATGCGGCCCAATCATCATTGGGTGGTTGTCGGAAGGTGTAGATTCGAGGTTAATCATCAGGTTAATCGAAGATTACAACCTGAAGACTATGGCGACGCAAGGCGGTTCAAGGGGTCTGAACCAAGGACCTGTCATCGGGAACATTTAAAGTCTTTCGACCATTGGGGAGGGTCGTTTAAAGTCCATTAGACTACGTACGAAATCTCGCCAGCCATAAGAAGGAGTCATACCTGAGCATATTCTTACTTGGACTTGAGGTTGCGATGTGAGGCTCGCCTGCCGTCTGAAAGGCATACGTAATGAGGCTCGCCAGCCGCTGGGGATAGGATGCGTAATGAGGCTCGCCAGCCGATGGGGATTAGGTGCGTAATGAGGCTCACCAGCCGTTACATGTGAGAATCTGCTTGTCTGTGTCTTCAAGCGAACTCTTGTTGGGGAAACATTGAAGATTCTGCCAGAATTGAATCATTTTGAGAATCTGCTCGGTTGTGGCGAAGAAATATCTTGAGGATAAAAAATGGACCCACGTATTTTATATCTGGAAAAAACGGGTCTCTGCAGAGGTGATGCGACAGTTCTGAAACCTGTCGAGGCACGAGTCTTGAAAAAGGAACCAAAGCATGAAAAATACAAATCGGAGAAGAGGCGCATAAGAGTTGGGCCCACAAGTAACGAACTTGTAACCAACTTTTCAAATTTAGGCGAAACATTGCTGGGGAAAGGGCGCAGCAAGAGCTGCGACCTTTGGAAGATGCGCCTATATTGTTGCGTTCCTTCCTGAGCTTCTCCCTGTCTGATAAAATACGCGATCAGACAGATGCATTTCATTCATCCGAAAATCATTAAACTCAAACAATTCTCTCAAAACTCAACCAAACTTGTTGAAATATTGATCAAATTACTCCATAAGCCATGACAAACCGAGGTATGCATTCCAATCTCGCTTTAATCGTTTATATTTGATTGATTTTTAATTTGAATTTGGGGTTCCCTTCCCCAAAGAACTCGAAAATTTCAGGTTTCTTGCTCACTACAAAATGAACTCTGGAAACTGATGGAAAAAATCCGTCAGAAACACCAAAATTCCGTCAGTAAAGTCAATTACTGACGAAAATTCTGTCAGTAACGTGCGTCACTTCAAATGGTAACAAAAATTTGACTTCTGACGGATTTTCCATCAGTAAACACATTTACTGACGGTTTATTGACAGATGATTCGTCAGCCAGTTTAATTGAAAGTCAAGATAAACTTGACCGTACTGACAGAAATTCCGTCAGTAGTCAATATAGCAGTGGCTGGAAACAGCAGCCTGCTGTCCAGCCATAATGCGTATTTTGCATTGTTTTAAACGGTGAAAATTTCAACAAAACCTGCAATACAGAAAATACATTCGTCGACCGCAAAGTGGTAATTCATACTCACGTCGACCGCATGAGCGGGAATCAACAAAAGGCAACAAAAAAAAGACGGAAGATCGATGGATATTGGAAAAAAAAAATCCATTACATAAAAATTTAAACAATTTCATATAACATTCTTACAAACTTACAAATTCAACGGATTCACTAACTTAGACAAAACTAATGTCTTGACATAACCACTAACTTAAGTAGATGATAAATTACTAACCTAAGGGGGTAACAGAACCCCGTCCAAAGCCGTGCCCGTCGTCCACGTTGTCGTCTCTTGGACGTGGAGGAGGGAAATGGCACGAGCCCGGGGGGAGAAATTTCATCAACTTCGCTTGCATGGCGGCCATTTGCTCGGCTTGGCTCTCCATTTGTTGTTGATTGGCCCGTACTTGTGCTTCAAGGTCAAGTCGGGCGGCTCGCTCATTTTCTCGTTCATTCGCAAGTGCACTCAATTGCTCCTTCATTTGAATATTTTCACTTGCGAATCGAGTATAATAAGTAAGATTGTAAGAGAAAGATGCGCGTGCACTTTTGTTGCAAGGTGGATCATACCACACTTCTTTCCCCTTGTCTCCCATCCCGAATAGCCTCGACTTCTTATCGAATCCATCTGCAGCTTTATAGTATGCATGAAACTTGTCTGGGGTCTCGCCAGTTGGCGTTGGCTGACTCATCTCTTCGGTGTAAGCTTCCTGAAAAAACAAAAAAAAGTTGTATAATTAAAAACATTAAGTGATAAAAACAAAACAAAGCTAATAAATAGTATTAAAGTTGGATATAAAAAAAAACTCCTTAGTAATAATTAGACAAACTTACGTTTGTCTTAGCAACTCTAGGATTAACCCACTCACCCTTCTTTTTTTTCTTTGTTTTCTCAAACAACTTGTACGGCGTAGGATCAACCTGAAAGTAGTATAAAAACATTAAGTGATATATCGGCAATATTAATCCTTCACATAATATGCAATTTGTGAAGGAAAAATAAAGAACTTACCAATTCTTTAAACGCATCGGAACAACTCTTCCGGCCTAGAGTATGGGTGCCCAAAGTTTTCTCGCCACCCGACCGTCTATTTACCTTGTTAATGTTGGACTTCTTGGCAAATTCAGGATCGCTTTCGGGCCTTTTTCTAATGGTTTTCCACCAAGATTCAGGCACCTAATCCGGCCTTTTTTTTGTTATATTTGAGGCCACCAACAATTGAGGTAATCCGCCTCGTGACCTATTTCTGCCATTCGGGCTTCGGGTCGTAGTTCGGTTCGACCGAGTTCACATGATTCTATTTCATCATAAACAACTTGTTAGTAATTGCTAAAATTGCACATCATCACGTTTTGAATGAAAACAATAACTTTTAAGTAATAGCTAGAACCGTAATAAAATATACCTGAAAGTATTCGTACATCCGCCTACGCTGTGAATGGCTCGCTTCATTCCATTTACTCCTGGCCGATGGTACGAATGAAAGACCAAGTAACGTATTACTTGATCGGCTTATCATCCCACCTAAAAAAGATACATATTAGAACGAACGCGATAATAAAAGTTAGCGTAAAAGTTATAGTAAAATAAAGTTTGCGATAAAAAAAGTTTTCTATATGTGAGACACTGACCAATGGCCTATGTCAGGATTGCGAGACAGAATAACCCGCGTCGTAAAAGTTTCCTGTTGCGTAGTCGGCATCGTAACCTGCTCCTGCTCCTGCTCGTGGTGGTCTGAGGCCGCCTCCTCCTCGTTCTGCTCCTCATCAGCACGACGAGATCGACTAGTGTTACCTATGAGCCAGTTTATAAACCCACCTGCCATAAGTAAAAACTATATACAATGGAAATTGTTAGGTAGTTCAATATATAAAAACTGAGAGCAAACGTTTTGAATTACAATGCAAAGTTTCAAATTTGATTAATTGTATTTTGTCTAAATTCATACTTTTGTACAAATAGATTATTGTCACTAATTTAGAATTACAACTACTGACCCTCACTATCACTATCACTACAAATCAACAAACTTTCATCATCTGAAAAAAACATTCCGACTTCTTCCTCATCTTCCTCATTTTGTACTTCTTGACTTTCTTCATCTTCATCATCTTTTTCCTTTTCTTCACCGTTGTCCTTGTCATACTCCCCTTCACCCCTTTCAACAACCACTTCGTATTCATCCTCACTTTGTGTCTCTTCCACCAAAATTGATGAAATTGACTGAGTACTGACAATCACATCTTCTTGGAAGACAATTTCGTCAACAGGAGCATCGAAATGCAATCTTGACTTGATTTTAAAAAGTGCGGACCATTGATTATTGATCGGTTGTTTGTCGCGGTCCCGATACAAAAATAATTAACCCAAACTAAGCTAACAACAAATTAATGTAATTAGGGAAGTAAGGGGTCGATCCTCAGGGAGTACGTGTTAACTATGAATTGCTATGGAGTGATTTTCATTTAAGTTCGATTCATTTGTGGTGATTGTCTAAACTACTAACATGAAATAAAATGACAAGTATGTAATGACGATATTTAAATGACGAGTATGGAAATTGCAATAAAAATAAATCTAATATAATTGATGACGATAATAAAATTGCAAGATAAAATAAACTAATCTACTTGACGAAAAGGAAAATGACAATAATTAAATCTAACTAAGAACGATAATTAAAATGACAATATTGAAAAGCTACCTAACTAAACTAATAAACTAGCTAATGACAATAAAGTAAACTATCTAAGAACGGTAATAAAATGACGGTAAAATAAACTAACTAAAACGACAATAAAATAAACTAACTAAAACGATAAAATAAACTATCGAATCAAATTGATATAAAGAATTAGAAATTCATGTCAAATGATTTAAAAGCTTTATTGATACCAACATTAGAGTTACTACGATTGTCTAACCCTTGTAGCGGTATATTCCTCTCGGATTCGTACCGACTTTTTAATGGGTCCTAACGTCTTCTCAGCCTGGTTAGGTCACTAAACCCCTATTGGTAGTCCTAATTCCCATCCCAACTCTCGTTTCTAAGACGGAAATTGACTAATACAAACAATTGTTTATGGCCACTAAACAAAGTTATAGAATTTGACACGACCAATGGAAGAAACAAACTAGGTGGTTCTATTGGTATCGACTCTTCTTTTAATTCATTCTAACTAGCAAATCATTTCAATATTACAATTCTATTTATTGTATTTACACGATGATAATCTTACAATGTTAAATCTAATTTATGTGATTAAGTAAATTAAGAGGAAAAAGATGTAGGAAATTAAACTATGTAAAAGTACTAAAATGATTAAGGTGATTATATTAATAATGATTCTAGTGACGAATTATATGATGATTATTATATGATTAGGCAAAATAAAACATGACATGTTAAACAATATTTTGGTTTTGGCTAGATTACTTTTACATGAAATTCCTACTAACAATAATATAAGAATGAGACTAATGAGATTAAAATTCATGATAATGAAAATTGCATAAGTAAAGGATAGAAAATTACCGAGATTGGAGTACGATTGTGTAAGAAAGAAAGTAAAGAACAAATATCCAACCCAATATAATGACAAATGCTTATTAAAAATACTAGAGAAGTACTAAGAAATTGCTATAAAAATAGTCTAAGATTGCATAAACTATAAACTATGAACTAAAACGTATATGAAAGAAAGATGTAAACTATTGTATTGTATGCTTATTGTGTTGTGTTTTTGATTCATGTTTATTTGTGTGCTAATCCTTGGCTTTTATAGGGCTGCATAGCTGCACATCCGCGTCCTAATTCATACCCTAGACAAAGCCATAAAGCACTCCATTAAAGCTTGGTAGAAGAAGAGCCAATAGACGCTCATCAGCAAACATACCCGATCGGGTATGTGGTAATCCGATCGGGTATGTAACCCTGATGGATTTTTCCGTCTCTTCCAAATTCGTGTTTGGGCACGGAATTCTATGCCTTGGTCTTGGTCAATGTAACACGTAATTGGGCTTGGGCTAGTCTTCCTTTGACTTGGGTTGATGTCTTCCTTTGAGAAACAAAGTCAAAGTGCAAGATGAGTCCACTCGAGGAAGGATGTAGCGGAATCGTAGTCAAATCGTGAAATTGCTATCATCGGTTCCTCGTAAACTTGTATTCTAGTGCCTTTGCTCCATAAAGTAAGAAAATATAGCAAAACCGCTTCATTTCCTATAAAACGAGACAAAGCACGCAAAACAACTAGAATAGCAATATTAGCTCGTTAATCACTCAACAAAGTGCATAAATCGTATAGAAATCGAGCTAAAACGGGGGATAAATTAGTACAAAATATCGCTTATCAAACTCCCCCAAGCTAAACCCTTGCTTGTCCTCAAGCAAACATAACAATCGTAACCAGGACAAGGGTAGCAAACAATGATCAATCTATCATACAAATCTCAAAAATAAGCTCTTACAAGTAGATGTATCATAAACCCGAAACAACAAGGGCGAAGGAAAATGCGAATCATGGTTGAGATTTACATAACGGCGCAGCATAGAAAATATTCTTTGGACTTTTTCGGCTTTTGCATGATCTTATTGACTATGGACTGTTTCGATACACTCTTCACTCAAACTTTTGTGAAATAGGAAATATTGGTTCAAATTTGAATTGACACTCTCCTATCTACAACTTATAAGAATGTGCTCGCAGTCTAGTATGGTAGACAATCCAAAATCATTAAGTAAGACTAATCATGATCAAAATGTAATGTAAGAAGCATTAGAGAAATAAAGAAGAGGCTTGGAAATTTGGGTAAGGAAGTGGACAAACGATTTTGGTCATGTGGGGCTTTGAGTCAAGCTAGTAATAACCAAATGTGTAGTGGATACTCAATCCAAATCATACCAATTCCCATAAACAATAGTCAAAGCCAAAAGCAGTATATTGGCTTATTAAACATGATAAATCAAGTTACGACTTCCCGAAATTTTTCTTTCTTTTCCTTTTCATTCATGGAAGCGTTTTTCTCTTCTTTTTCTTTTTTTTTTCTTTTCTTTTTCTTTTGAACTTTTTCTCTTTCATTTTCCATTTTTCATTTTTTTTATAATTTTTTTTTTTCAAACTTCCTTTTACTGAAAAACACGGGAATCAGCAATCCCGAGACAGCAGGTTCACACTAAATGGTGGCATTATCAGAATATCGCAAAAGCACAGAACACCCCTACACATATAGTCAGTTACTAGCTCAACAAGGGTAGGCAATAATATAATGTAGCTAGAAAGAAGGGTGTTTTTGGGAAATGCGAAATGTGAACAAGATTGAATGGCTTCAAAATGTAGATTATGATAGTAATACTTATAGAAAATGGAATAAAAACCATACTTATGCGTTTTGATGTGACACAGACTATAAGGAGAAACTACTCACTCCTAAACTGGGATCGGGTTCAGATGTACCGACCACTGGAGGCTCTACCTTACAATATCAGTAGCTTGCC
>JAIUZE010003969.1:0-16543 GCA_022085475.1 Heliosperma pusillum
GTTTGATATGTACTAATGTTTGACCTTGCTAATGATGACAGAAAGACAATGTCTCTAATCAGCGTGAGCATATAATTCATCTCCTTGCGAAAGAGCAATCTCGACTTCGAATTCCTGAAGAATAACATGAGCCAGTAGGTTCTCTCTCTATTTGTTCCAATTAGGTTTACCACTGATGTTGTCTTTATGATGGGCTTTCAGTGGATCAATTATAGATTACTAAATGAAAACCTAGTATTATGCATCTCCCTTAAGCCATATTATATTTATGAAATTCATTCCCAAGTCATTTGGGACTCGAGCTTTATTCAATCCCAAGACGGATAATGCCCCTTTCAGGCTCTCACATGTGCAAGTGGGAAGACAAGTGGATGACAAATGAATCCCCCACTTACCCTCCCACTTGAATATTGTGATAGGGGCACTATCCGTTTTAAGCTTTTGTCGGATAATGCGCGTGTTCATTGAGACAAGCTGGTAATAGTTAGGTGTAGAAATGCAATGACAAAAAAATGTTAGGGAAATCTATAAATAATATAAAAAGACAAACTAAGCATTTCACATGGAAGCTTTTTAGTGTTCTAAATCCTATGTGGCGCTACTAGAATAAGTGTCTTCTTAACACACTAAATAATCTATCTCTACAATGAAGTTGTTAATTAATTAATGTATTTTCTATTTATACAACTAGTTCATGTGCCCGTGAAATTCACGGGGCATTTATGTATAGAAATATGTTTGACGAAGTTGTATAATCTCGTTAAGGAAAGGTGATCGATATGATGGTGTCTTTGTCTATTTGTTCTAGATATAACAATTAAATAGACAATTTTTATCATTAAATACTTGTCATTTAAAGAAATCAGTATACATTAGCCCGATACAACTTTATCTGAATTTGTTATAAGCTAACGTACTTTTTTTATTGTTCATATTTTTTAGTACGTGACGAATCCTTTCGGCTTAGTGTCTTTGATCGTTGTTGACAATCTGCAAATTGTGGTTGATGCGTTCATTTCATGATGCATGCAATAATAATGTGGTAGTTATCTAATTTTAGTTAATATAGGGTGAAACTTACTCTTTGTTTGCCCTTTGTTTTTATTTCTTCTTTAGCGCTTTTGGACTTACACCAACTGTTGTTGATGACTAAATGTGCCACATGGCACTCAAATAATGTTCATCATGCCTTTTAATGTTATCTTTTTCATTAAAATAAACACTTACTCTCACTGTGATATGACAATTGTTACATTTTTATAGATGATCCACAATTACAGCAAACAACCAAGGAGACCAAAAAATGATTGGTCTATTATTTCTTGATGATCTAGATTTGCTCGACCAAAAGATGATTGGTCTATTACTTCTTAATGGTCTAGATTTGCGTGGATCCGTCAAGAGGATACACCTTACCTTAAAGAAATTTAGGTAAAAACTTAAATTTTTTTATTTTAACTTCCATAAGAAATAATAATGGACCATCCAATATCTTACAAATAAATTGAGAAGGGTCCTCATCCCATATTGATCATTCTTTCATCTCAACTATTTTATCCATTCTAGCCTTTTTTGATGTCTATCATCACTGTTAATTTTAATTGTTAATTTACTAAAAAATACATTATATATTAAATGACTTGGGGAAACCAGTTTATATATATAACAATTGTTCTTACAAATATAATGGAAACCATTGTCACAAAGAACGCTTTCAACCGTCAAGTCCATGTCGGCAACGAATCAATTTTGCATTCCATTTGTTTAGTCGTTGTTGGCTTTGAGTTTGTAACCCTTAGAACTTGTGGGAGTAAATGGTTGAGATTTAAACATCAGCAGCTGAAATCTCTTAAAAATACATCGAAAAAATTATGATGATTACGGGATGGGTTTTTTTTTATTTCTAAGGACACCAAAATTTTCAAATTACATGATATAGATATTGATGTCTAACTAAAATATATGAGGTAAGTTATATGGAGTAGTATTTACCTTGTCTTCAAATTTATCTGTAAACACAAAAGAACGACATCAAATTCATATAAAACAGGTAGTTATTAGAGAATAGAACTTCGCGGAAGATTATATCCGAGCAAACAATTGAAAACAACACAAATAAACATGGAGGATGTAAAGTGCAGCAGGAGCTCACCCAAGGGGCCTTGATGATCAAGCCACAAACAAGGCAAGCCTAACCCCAATGACCCCTCAGATAGAAGCTAGAGTTACAAGGTCCAAACAACAAGCTATGACAAGCCAAGACCAAGCCATGCCAAGCTACAACAGTGAGGGAGACAGTCCAAGACTCAACAACCCATGCCAAGCCCAACACAACCCACATTACCCACACAAGACAGAAACAAAACCCTTCAGGCTCAGACAGACCAATTCACAAACCCTGTATCTAGGAGGTACACCAGAGCATCCCAACCACCCCCACCATGGCCTACCATCAAGCCAACCCACTAAGCTACAAGTTTGTCCAGGACAAATCTTTTTGAAGTCTAGTAAAAACCCATGAAACAGACACCCCAAGTTAGAGTCCAGCAAACCCATTAAAAACAGAGAAAGTACAAGGCAGTTTGTGGTTTCCTTTTGTTTAAGTCAACTTGTCCTCGTCCAAGGCAGGTCTTATCTATGTCCTAATAAGAGTAGGGAGTCCCAAGGAGCAGCAACACATCCAGGCAAAGCAACAAGGCAACAAGAACAACAGATTTCCATTTCAGGAAAACTCCAAAAACTGCTTTATTTGCTTTTTGTTCAGTCTGTTTTTGTGTCTTGTGTCTGTTCTTTATAGTTGTTGAGCTCGTCCTATTATGAGGCTCTTAATTAGTGTCAGTAGTAGTAGTTTGAATCCTAAGTTGGCCCTTGGATGATCTGTGCATCCAATGGCTCACAAGTTATCAGCCCCTCTATATAAAGAGGTCTTGTATGTTTGTTTGAGCAGACTTTTTATGAATGAATGAATTAAACTTTGAGAAATCACTCAATGTTAACAAACTTGTGCTAAGAGCTGTAGTTTGAAACAAGCCTGATACATCTCCCAGGTGTTTGATCAGTGCCTTGTATTGTGAGTCAAGTTATACCTGTGCTTTGCTGTGGTTAACTTACTTGCTGTTGAGTTTAGTTTAGAGTGTTTGTGCTTTGCTGTAATACTTGAAAACTATCTCT
This sequence comes from Heliosperma pusillum, assembly GCA_022085475.1. Classification (NCBI taxonomy): domain Eukaryota; kingdom Viridiplantae; phylum Streptophyta; class Magnoliopsida; order Caryophyllales; family Caryophyllaceae; genus Heliosperma; species Heliosperma pusillum. The sequence goes on from JAIUZE010003969.1 coordinate 3,172, forward strand.
AAATCCAGTCTTTGAGTCCTTTTCTCTTGTGCTTTGCTGTAGAGGATTGTCTCTAAGTCATATCCCCTGAGTCTTTCAGTTAAACAACTCAATATCCCTAAAACAATATCCCTTGTCACTTGTTTTGTTCTCAGTTTGAATCAAGTTCATCAAGCTTACTTAACACTTGTGAACCTTAGTAGTTTACACTCCCTATAGTCATGGACGTGGGTTTGATTTATCCTACTCCAAGTCGGTTGGCAATGGAAAGGAGCAAGAGACTCACACTTGCAGCAAGATTTCAAAGTGCTATTTGCACTTTTACATTGCCTACCGTACAAGGAATAGAGAAGCTACCAGGATCGCTGAGTTTTCGTGGCATTTTGTTTAAAATTATGGCACTACACTCTTCGGTGAGTGCAATGCATTCACGATCCTCGGTACTTCATTTCTTTGTTAGAACATCTTTGAGGAATTTAGCATTCATAGGCATTTCACTTAGTACCTCGGTGAATGGGAGTGATACCTCCAACTTCTTGAGCATGTCAAAAAGCGGGTGTATTTGATGTCGTTCTTGTTTGTTTGTGTTCTATGGGGAAATGACATATTTGTCTCATATTTGGCCTTCATTACTTTGTCGGCGATCAGGTCATGCCTCTCTTCTTCAATCATGAGGTCATCTTCAGGTATTTTCCTTTACTCATCTTTCTCGACCCTTGTCTTCTTAGGAGTGTCCCTTCTCGAACTTGGTGAAAATGGAGGACTTTCTCACCTCCTTTTTTCTTGCTTCTATTCCTTTTTGTATCAAGGTCCAACTATTTGTAGGGATCCTCAAGTTCCTTACCCCCTCTCAACACAAGAGCATGTAGGTGTTGGTTTGTATCTCTCGGATTTTGGGCTTGACCGGGAGCACGGTTGTTGTTGGGGGCTTGGTTGGCAAGATGAGCTTCCAAATTTCTTTGGTTGACTTGTACATTTCTAACATCAATCCTCATAGAAGGCATGTTCTTTTGGAGATCAAGAAGAATCTTTGTTTGAATGTTTCCTTGTTCATTGTTATGAAAGCTTTGATTTGGAAAATTGCCTTGATTTTGGAAATTATGATTCCCTTGAAAACTTTGGTTGTTGCTTTTGAAGCCTTGATTGTGAAAATTGCCCTTGTTATTCCCTTGATAGCCTTGGTTATGGAATTTACCTTGGTTATTTCTTGGAAATTGGTTGAAATTTTGATTTTGGCTATAGTTGTTCCCTTGATGATTGTTTCCATGGTTATTGTACCCTTGGTTGTTGTTTGGGTGATTGTTTCTTAGATGTGGAGGTTGGTTGGGTTGACTTCCTACTCCCTTTTGGTTGAATTGTTGAGAGTTTGGATTGTTGAAGCCTTGATTGTTTGATTGAAAGTTATTGTTTTGTCTTTGAGGTGGAGGAGTAGGGTTTTGAACGTTTTGGCTTGTCCATGAAAAGTTGGGATGATTTTTCGTGCTGGGGTTATAGTTTTGAAAATGGATCGTTTTTTTGGCTATACCCTTGTATCGTATTTATTTCACATTGTCCATCATCATAGGGGGGTGTCATAGGTAAAACACACATCCGATCCATGCCCATAATTGTCACAAATATCGCATGGGAATTTTTGGTCGTAGTTGTATACCTCCCCTCTTGGTGGAGAATTGTTCATTGATGGGATTTTGGATGAGATGGACCCTTGAATTTGGTACATGCATGTGGGTTGCAAAGATATGAAATCGCCGTTTGGTGATAGCATCAAGTTTCACATCCAACTTAGCATCGCCCCTCCCTTCACTATCGAGATTAACTCTCTCATTGCTAGAACATCCCCTCTTCTTAGTATCCCTTTCATTGCCTTGGTGGCCATCATTGCTTGCCATTTTTTTAGCAAGTGCCTTGGACGCATCATCTCCAAGGGTGGAGAAATCACTCCCCGATGCCGCATTGATTTTAGATTTCGTCTTGCCATTTAGAGTGTTGAAGAATGTTGGAATGGTGAGCCAATCGGGTATACCATACCATGATGAGGGCATTTTCTCAACAAATCCCGGAATCTATCCCATGCCTCACTTAGACTTTCAAACTCATATTGTCTAAACGTTTGAATTTTCATCCGGTATCGGTTTGTCTTTGAAGGTGGGTAAATTTATCGAGGAAAGCATCGGAAAGTTATGCCCAAGTAGTAGAGGTATTGGCGGGGTGGCTATTCAACCACCTCTTGGCTCCATCCTTCAAAGTGTAAGGAAAGAGCAAAAGATGAAATTGACTTGAGGTGAGCTCATTTATCTTCATGGGGCGAAGCTTTCCCACAAAATTACCTACATGCTCATGAGCATCTTTTTGTTACATACCATGGAAGGTGTCTTGTTGCACTATTTCGATCAACGACGGTTTTAGTTCGAAAGTTTCGGGAATGTTTCCGTAGTTAATCGGAGATGGAGCACCGTCGGTGCTTGGTTGTGAATGAGAACCCAAAGTGGTCATTGGAATGATTGGTGGAGGAGAGGGTGATATAGAAGGTGTTGAATTTTCTTGGTGATTTAGAGGTGAAGGTGGTGATGAAGGTGGTAAATTGGCGTTGATTAGAGCTGTGATGTAGGTATTTGGAGGGGTAAAGGGTGGAAATGAAGACGTAGAAGGGATATTTGTTGGTGAGTATGGTGGGTTTATAGAGTTTTAGGGAGGGGAAAGTTTAGGATGAGGAATCAGTATAGAGGCTTGCCGGATTCTTAGAGCTCGGAATGTCCTTTCGGGCTCCAGGTCGTAGAAGAACGGAGCTTGTCCCCCTCTATGCATAAACTCAAATAAATCTTTAGTCGCCTAGTGTCAAGTAGCACTAGGGAAAGGAAAATGAAAGCAAATTAACCACACCAATTAGACTAAACCTAAATTAAACACTATCCTCGGCAACGGCGCCATTTGTTAACGAAATTGTCGCAAACCTTATTATCAAACAAACCGACTTTCTAAACAAGTAATAGGCAAGTGCGGGTATCAAATCCACGGAGACGGTTGAAGTAAAAGTTTATGCTAAGTCTAACAAGTGATGGGAGCCAAATAGGGTGATATGAACTTCTAAATGCGAAAAAATTAACTAAGGCAAATTCAATAAGGAGAAAAACGCTAGGGGAGATCGGGGGAACGGACCTACAACAAGTCTAAAGAATGAGAAGAAGATGCACATTCAAAAATGAAAGATGAACTTGGGTAGAGAAGGTATATTGAACAACACTAGCCAACAACCCTTAACCCGATCCCTCGCGTCAAGGTGGTCAACCGAAGAATAGGTGACAACCTAGATGTTTCTAACTAGGTCAAAATTACGCTACCCGGGTCAAGTCGTCACATTAGTCGGGTGACACACCAAATTCCTAGAAAGCTCAAGTTCGGGTCCCCAAAGTTTGATAAATTCAAGCAACCCAATCTTTTTGCAAGACAAGCAAGTGATTCCTAATCCCCTAGCTAGGAAACTACTCTATCATGGCGAAGAAAATACAACTAAATGAGGAACAAACATAAATCATATGAATCGACATGTTCCAAAGGTAAAGACTTTGACTCAATAAATACTAGATCTAAATAACAACACTAATTAAAACAAAAGTGCAAGTAATTAATTTAACTATCACAAACAAATTGGAAAATTAGACTAAGGCATGCAACGAATACTTGTAATAATATAAAGGGGAAATAGTCATTTACCAACTAGATTGATTGTCAAGAAGTAAGGAAACGAAAAATAACTTGCGTAACTTTTAATCCAATCTTCAAATTCTTACAAAAGCATGCTACTTTCTCTCTTTAAGACTAAGGCATGCTACTTTCTCTCTCTAAGAGTCGATCTCCTTTATTTTCCAGCCAAAAAATCCTTTTATAATGGCTTTCGGAATTACAAAACAGAAGACGAGCAAAAGTCATTACCGATTGAAATTTCACTCGGCCGGGTGAAATTTTGCCCGGCGGTGACATTCTGTGGACCAAAAGTCTAGAAATGCGACGGGTGAAATTTTGCCCGTTCAGGTAAATTTCACCCGGCCAGGTGAAATTTTTTCTCCACGTCAATGTAGTTCAAGGGCCGTCCATAAAGCCGCTTCTGCCTCGATCATTCTCCCGCCGAGTCTTCATGCAATGTACCTACAAATTTATGTGTAAGTGAACGGGAATATATTCCGAATTACAAAAAAAATGCTATAACTGAATTATGACGGGACTACTACGAAAACTAACTAAAATGGCAAGAATTATAAGTTCTAGAGGTACAAATGATGGTCAAAATAACTTAAAATAAGGGGGTGAAAAGAGACTAACACATCATCATCAACCATCATCATCATCATCATCATCATCATCATCATCATCATCATCATCATCATCATCATCATAATAGCCAATAACAACAACATCAATCAATATACACAGGTACTGAGTAGGGAAACCCTACCTCTAAGCAAATCCGCAACAAATGTGATCACAATCAGAAATCTTCCTCTACGAAGTCTCGTCCTAACAACATTTAATAAATTAGTTCAATAAACAGTCTAATCCCATCCCTAAAATAGATTAAGGTTACTAAGATTTACCCAACAATAATTAACTAAATTCAAGATAAAGGTACTTACGAAACGTTCAATGCAAATGAAGTGATCCGTCGAACTAACAACAACAATCCAAGCCTTGAGGTGAGTTAAGATGATTATGAGAGTTTTAGAAAGCTTTTATGGTTTAATAATGATTAGAAGCCGAAGTAATTCATTTATACCTTCTTAATCATCTTAATTAAAAACCGCTCGAAAAATCCGTTAGACCGGTGCACTCGGTTGAGTGCACAAAACAATCGATCGATTACATTGCACTCGGTGGAGTGCCTACTACACTCGGCCGAGTGCCACCTAGGCAGAAGGGTGCCTAACTGACACAATCAACCACTCGGCCGAATGACCTCTACTCGACCGAGTACAAACACCACTCGGTCGAGTTCTCCTTACTCGACCGAGTAACAGACAATCAGAATACGGAGTATTACACTTTGTTCCGTCGCAAAAAAATCCGTAGTTAATGTTCAAGTTTTTTGTAGTGATTGTGTTTGCAAAATTTAACTTTTTCTAAGAGTTTGAAAATGCATTTTCATTTTGATGACGGGTTTGTCACGGACACCTCGATCAAACAATATTTATAAACTCAGTACCAAACTAATGACTGTAGTAGGGTAAGGAGGTCAATCCACAGAGACGGTAAGGATTGGGTATCGATTTAGGTTAGATTTAGTCTAGTCGATCAAGTTGATGAGTTTGAATAATATAAGAATAACTAAAGCGAGAAAGGAAAGATTAAAAAGCAAGTAAATGACTAACTATAGGAGTTAGGGGTAGTTAGGGAGTCGAGTCCAATCGCTAGTTTCTAGGGTGAGACGGTCACCAAGCCTACAATAGAGGGTAAGATAAAGGTCAAGACGGTCTCTCGATCCAACCAAGTCCAACTAACCCTTGACTCATTTTCCTAAGTTAATTAAGTCATCTAAAATAAGGTGTTGACCTAGAAATTTCTCATTAGGGTCGAAATTATAACTACCCGGGTCAAGTCGCCACCTTCACCAAGAAATTCACCACTATTCTTAAAAGATTAAATCTAGACCTGTAAAGATGGTGAAATGACATAACATAATCACCCAATGGTGAAACTAGCTTTAGGACCTTAATCCCCTCCTCCCCTAACTAAAGACTACTCTAACATGGTGAAAATTGAAGTAATTAAAACACCCACTTACAATAATAAGAACATAAACATGATTTAAAGTAAGAAAGATTGGAACTTGAACTAATTAAACATTAAACTAATAAAAGATGAGAACTTGATAATAAATAACATAAATGAAGATGAGAAACTAGAAATTCATAACAACTCGGAATAGATCTACAAATTACATACATAAAGATTCAATCTTGGACCTAATTAATTAACTAAATTAATTTCTAATTAATCTAAAGGAGAGAAAATAAGAGAGGAAAATATGAAAGAGAAACCCACAAAAATTTTCTGAAATTCTAGTCTAAACTAATCTATTCTAAAGTGGCAACCCCCAATTAATTTGGGGTTTACATATTTATATGGGTCATGAAGGGTAGTAAGGTAATTATATCTTCAAAATAATAAGAAGTAAAGTAAACAAAAGTAAGGCCTCCACACATCCTCAGCCCATTCATTAAAATTTTGGTCTTTGTCTTTTACTCAGAAAAGCCACGACACACAACAAGTTGCCTAAAAAATTTCGTTCGGCATGTGCAATATTTCACCCGACAGCATCAAGTATTTCGCCCGGTCAGGCTTTATTTCGCCCGACGGCTTCAATTTATCACTCGGTGAAAACCTCTGGTGATTAAAAATGCCGAGCTCGGTGGTGGTCTGGTTCGTTGGTGTGCAAGCTTCGTCGATAGAGGTGTAGAAGATTGTGGCTGGTGGTGCGCTCAATTCTGGGCTGCTCTTGGAGGTTCAATGATGTCGGGTTCGGTTCCGAGCCGCCATGTATAGCTCGAAATGGTGAGATCCGTGTTGTTTCTAGTTGTTGTGATTTCTGATGGAGGAGATGATTAGTTTTGTTGCTCGTTGTTGTCGTCATTTGGTGACCTGCTGCATGTGTGTCTGTAACACCCTCATACACCAAGCTGTCTTACAAGACCCCCTTAGCATATGGAAATGCTACCATCTTGGTTGCTCGAGGTAGTAAACATCACAACAAGCAATAAAGGAAACAATACTTATTAATAAACGTTTAAATACCAATAATGTCTCAAACGGATGGCATACCATCCGACCAACTCCAATCTATAAAAAAAGAATAACAAATGTCTAACAATTGAGACTCCAAGTGATGCGGAAACTAGACTCATAAGTGATCCCATCCTCTTCCCCGTCCTGCTCTAAGGATTACCTATGATCACCTGCTCACCATCCCCAAATGGATCATAGCAGTTTTGTAAAACAGTGATTGAGTCAGAAATGTGTCTATCGATCAATGCACAAGGGATAAGAGAAACCAGGAGGGCCACCGGAGCGGACACCCCCGTAGACTCAGGTTACCAGCATGCCCTAAAAAACCACATATTGACCTTTCACCGCAGCCACAGGCGTCGAAAGCCGCTCTTAGCGCAGCGAGAAAACCTGGATCATTAATGTGCACATCCCCCACGTGGCGGGATAACCACGGGGACGAACTTGCGGCGTGACCTGTCTCCCAACAGGATCACTAATCACAAGTAACCAGTAACATAGTAACCATGAAATCGACAACAACTCCCCAAACCCGAACTCCAACATCTCCATCATCAATCACAAACAATATCACATAACATCTCATAGCATCAATTAATAATTCAATACTGAGTAGGGAAACCCTACCTTATCAAGATCCACGAAAAGCACTAGTGATTAGAAGTGTTCCTCAACGAAGTCCCCTCCTGAAGCAATTAACATTCATACAATCAATACAAGTTCATTCCCCCCCCCCCCCCCCCAATTCAATTATGACTACTATAACAATCACAATCAAAGCATAAGTATGAATACTTACCATAGAAATCGATCTAGGCAAAGGAACAAGCAATCCGACACGAGATAATCAAAGGTTCAATAAGGGTTTTAGAGAGTTTAAGATTATAGGTTTTAAGATTAGGAAGGGTAAAAGTGAATTATGATTTTAATCTCTCCTATTAATCCTTTTGTGAACCGATCCCAAATATCGTTGTACTCGGTCGAGTACGATATGTACTCGATCGAGTACCACTCACTCGGTCGAGTGCCAAAGTCACTCGGCCGAGTACACAAGATCAGAATCACCCAAAAGTTGCCAGCCAAATCCACTCAGTTGAGTATGTTGTACTCGGCCGAGTACACCATGTACTCGGTCGAGTAAGCTCTACTCGGCCGAGTCCCCACACATAATACTACGGAGTATTACAGTCTTCCGTCCTTAAGAACGAATTTTGTCCTCGAAGTTCACAACTCATACTCCTACCAAAAGACATCCTACCAACAACAACACAGGGCTCAACACAACAACAAATATGCTAAACATATGTCACAACAACACGTACATAACAAGACATATGCTAAACATATGTCGCAACAACACATAACAAGACATATGCTAGTCAATGACACAACACAACAACATCACCTATGAGACAAGGACTCTCCCAATCACATATCATCTTACCAAGTCTCCAACAAACAAATAAGACTATTAAGAAAGTAAAAGTCTTACAAACTTAATACAGATTATTACATTATTCCCTCCTTAAAATGAACTTCGTCCCCGAAGTTCACACCCTTATTTCCAACAAGAGAAACAAAGCAGTCACGCGAGCACTAGGACCTCCACATATCAAGGGTACCCCCAAAGACTGTCATCATCCGATACAACATCATAACCCTAAGTTCCAACAATACATACATCGACAAGACATCTGAGCTTACACAATCAAATGTCGGTATCTAAATTTTCACCTCCTAACGACATCATTAACCAACCCACCATACCAGTACTCCAACGTTTAACAGCACTTGTCAACACTCTTCGTTGAACAATATTGCAACACTCATCAATAATATCAAATTCAACCTCTCAAAAAGACATAGCACTTGATCCCCCATACAAAATAGTTATATTCTTTCACATAACTCCAAGACCGATCATCACCGAATAACTAGTACCAAAGCTCAACATCTATAACTATAAGAATACCTCAACACCATACTCATTGCCAATCCTTTTAACTTACTAATGAACAAATATTCCCTCTAAATATTCCACACAACACAGTCACGACAATGAGACAACCCGCTCTCCTAAAATGGTGATACGCCCTCTAACCCCACTCATCATTAACTCCTACCTATTTACTTTATTTCCATCATCACGTCTTACCCAAAATCGCTTAATACTCCAATACCACCATTGACAATCATACGACAACTCCATTCATTTTTCATATTACCTATAATCTACCCAGAAATTCTCAATATGAAACATTAGATCCATCATTTACCACGATTACTCATAACATTCTTGTGAATTCCCGCTCTATCTCAACCACATAACACTCAATCATGATACGCTCTAACACCATATCCCCATTAAATCCTCCAAACGACAATAAATCATTTACAACCTCAAGCACACCATAATTATTTTCTCGACCTCCTCATATCCACCAAGTCAAAACATCCAAATTTATATACGGAACCACCTCATCAATCAAGCCAACCGACCCAAAGTATAAAAGAACATGGGACCCTAACAATAATGACTGACACCCCTGATTTTCGACTAAAATAAAATTCACATTTACGTACAAAATTTGCCGAAATACAAGGATATTATAATTAATATACAAAGTTTCTATTACAATTCCTTTTTAAAACAAGATAGTACAAAATATATTAGAAACATTTACAAAGACTTTAATAAAAATATTCACCGATTAGACTCCACTTTTAAACCCATCAGACCATAGCTAACAAAACGATAACAACAATGTACGACCTCTATACACATGCACAAAAAATAATTACTGCAAGCCCTCAAGACCCAATACTCTAACTGACTCACGGGGACTTGCATCACCACATGACCGAGAAACGGACTACCAAACGAATGACACCATTACACAACAGAAAATTATATTGACCATGATAAAGATAACCTAACTCGACATGCGCAGGCCACCAATACCACATCTTATATTACTAAATAACTATACAAGTAACGGACACTTATCAACCAAAATAATCTTAACAAGGAAGCTAAACTCACATAAATCCCACACAATTATAATTCATCATTCTCCTTGCTAACATGAAGACAAACCCTAAAGCCATTACCCTTGAAACCGCTTCTTCCCTCAACTATACCATTAGTCCAAATAGTACTATAGTCTCCTCATAACCTCCTCAACTCAATTACGACTAGTCTTCCTCCCTCAACGCATATTCCCCCGCAAAACGATCGACCAGTACCAAAACCACTATCTCAATATAGCTACCAAATATAAACATAGCAAACTCTCCCATTCCCTTTAATTCAACATTCTTCTGAAAGGTTCCATTAACGACTAACAACTCTATCTGGATATTCATTTATAATTTCCCATTTAAATCTCTTGTCTTCCCATTACATCAAGCCAACACTTCAGATTGCCACTTTCCATAATAACGGTATTCTATCAATACACCACCAAATGCCAATACATCTCACACCACTCAAAACCTAGAGTACTTCCAAAGCTTCAATGATTCCACCTAACTTTCCACAACATTCTCTTCGATTACTAACCGAAAGATTTCCACCAAATATTATCTGCCAATATACTTTTATATCATATTATTTTATCACAACATCATTTATCAATCCATTCGAAAATACTATCACATTTTCTCAACTCTTTCTTACGAAACTATGTCCTTTGCAACTCTAACACTTGCCTCAAAATATGATCCTCCAAATATTCCTCTTTCACTTGTCTCTTTCTAACTCATAACTCCTTATACAAATCAGTTCATGAATTCATAAATATCATGAAAGTCCTAGACCTCTAATTAGACTCCTCTAATTAGTTCACTAAATTACATTAACTTAATGATTTAGGATCTAGTTATCATGCATGCAAATATAAAAGCATAAATATAAAGATAAGATGAAATTTCCTTACAATGAGAAAAATTTCGGCTAAATAAAGACACAATAAGAACTCCTTATTATTGTTCTTAAGCTTAGAATTAGTGGATGGTCCTCCATCAAACAACCTCCAAAGTAGAAGGTCTCCTTCTTGTTGCACCCAAGAATCCACCCAAAAAATCTTAACTTATTATTAACTAGATAATAAGTAAGAAATAATACTATTAATATTATTATATTACTACACTAATAATATGAATATTAGTATTGCATGTGAGTTTAGAGAGATTTAGGAGGTTTTAGTGAGAAGATGTGAATAAAAGGAAGAATCAAGTCAAGTGGAAAAAGAGAACCAAATGCCCGTTTTAAAGGCACTTGGCCGGCACCACTAAGCCCCAAAGTGGGTGATTTTCTTCTTATTTTATTCACATGCATAATGGTAGAGTATGAGATTGTATAATGATAATGATCATGTGTCATACATATCATAATCATATGGTGGAGTGTGGATTTAGTAGAGAATAAATGTAACACCCGGAAATGTACCCTATTTTTCTAGTAGAAATATTTTACGAAATATTTTCAGCAAATTTAAGTTTTAATTTAGAATTTAAAGTTTCGAGTCGAATTTAGAATTTCCGAGTTCGTATTTGGAATTTCCGCGAGATTCCATAAGAATCCCGTCTTAAGGCGAGTTTTACTTTCCTTGACTTTTAAGTCGTCTTTGACTTTTCTTGACTTTTAAGTCGTCTTTGACTTTTCTTGACTTTTGAGCCGCCTTTGACTTTTGTTGACTTTTCCGACTCACCCTTTACGTATACTCCCTCATACTCCTTAACCTAAGTCATTCACACAACTCAATCTTCTTCTTCCTCACCTTAAACACCAAAAACCTTGCCTCCTTTTTGGATCCGTCTTCAAATCGTCACTACTCCTTCATTTCTCGCTCAAATTCGCGTAAGTTCGTCTTATTCTTCCCCTCTTAGCTTCCTCTATCCGTATTGGTAATAAAATTACCGTCTTTCTCGCTTTTTAAATTATCCGTCTTTCTCAAGGTGAATGATATTCATCTTTTATTATCTAATTGTATGTAGGTGGAGACTAGGAAGGTTTAGAAACGTTTAAAGACGCGAAAAGGTAACGGTGAAGGGTTACTCGATATCATTTACGTGTTTTATGTGATTTCTAGGATAGAAACCGTATTTAGATTATGGTTAGTATGCTTAGGACTTGTGTTATTGTTGTTGGTTGTTGTTAGTTGTTAATTGATATGAGAATTGATGGTTTGTGTTGATAAATGAGGATTTTGTTGTGGATAACATGTTGGAAATTGATCGTCCTTGACTCCCGTGAAGGACGCAGGCTGCGTTGGGGGACGCAGGCTGCGTCGTAGGACGCAGGCTGCGTCGTAGGACGCAGGCTGCGTCGTAGGACGCAGGCCGCGTCACCCGCTGCCAACAGAACTTTTCCTGCACTGACCCCTTTTTGTAAAATGATCATATCTCCTTCGTTACTTGCTTGTTTTGGGCGTGTGACATCTCGTTGGAACCGTAAGAGGATAAGCTATCACCTCCACTTGGAATTTCTGCATTCCCATGTCTAGAACTCTAGTTATGACCGTTTGAAGTGGACCCTTGTTTTCGTTGGTTTCCAAACAATGTTGTTTTGGAGAGGTGATCTATGTTTTTATTCATTATGCTCCCTAAACTTGTTCTAATGCTTATGTATCATGTATTGACTCATGTTTATCATATTTAAACTTATATGATTCCCTATTCTCATGTTTTGTGACGGTTTTTGGTATGTCCCCCTTTGAGTCGGTTTTTACAAATGATACGGTTTGAGCACTATTTTGTCTTGTGCTTTGTACTCTCATTCCCTTGCCTACCTTCCCGTTCGTAAGGCTGGAATGTCGGAACGGAGAGGTATCCTACTGCTTAATTGCATGTGTAGTGGGCATACGACGACGTTGTTGGGAGTTGAACGCTATGCGTTGATCGACCCGGCCGTCAAATGTTGTGTACTTGCGAGGTGGTGTTATTTGCATGTAGCGTACCGCTTGTTATGAGGCTTGTGCTCTTTTCCGCCTCTTGCGTGAATTGATCTACCGAATTTGGGGTACTCGGCGTCTATTGATTGACCGAGTCTTGGATGTGGAACGTCTTACCACATGTCGAATCGGAACACGTCTTATTCCGAGAGTCCTGGCCAGGTTTAGACTAGGACCGTATTATTATCGTCGTCCTAACCGGGAGGAAATTAGTCTACTATACGAATGAATTGAATCGTGTATGCGTTCAGGGAATGTCTTATCCCGTGGATGCCTTTTAATCAACTTTTCTGTACACTGTGCTAGTGCGTTTCATTTTTACCGTAAAGGAGGATGTCGTCAATGTATTGTGTAACATCCCGACCCAAACCTTGGGTCGGGAGCGGTCACTCATGATAGCTCTCCAGGCTGTGTACATGGCCCACAGATCAACACGGGTCCTTTCCAGCGCATTTTTGTCCTCACTCATGCGCATCCCGGGAACCTTCCCAGGAGGTCACCTATCCTAAGACTACTCTCAGTCAAGCACGCTTAACTTTTGAGTTCTTTTGCATGGACAACCAGAAAAGAAAGTGCACTTTGGTGATATGAGTAGTACTTTCAATCCCTTTAAGCACTAGTCATATAAGTTGTTCAATGAACCTCTTCAAATAACGTGGGGTGTT